>CM035111.1:7065425-7294379 GCA_020205505.1 Panax japonicus | reverse complement strand
GCTGAAAGGGTTGACAGGGCAGTTGCAGTTCTCCAGCAGAAGGATGGTCTATGGACGCTATATGCAGATGGGTCTTCTACCTCAGACATCAGTGGAGCCGGGATTATTCTGACGAGTCCGGAGGGATTCAAGGTGCAGCAAGCCATCAGATTTCAGTTTAAAGCAACCAATAATGAAGCTGAATATGAGGCAGTACTCGCCGGACTACGATTGGCAAAGAGTCTTGAAGTACAGAAGGTGGTCATCTACAGTGATTCCCAGTTAGTCGTCAAACAACTCTCTGGAGAATATGAAGCTAGGGGCCCGAAAATGATCAAATATTTGGCAGAAGTGAAAGAGCGACTTCAGTATTTCCAGTCCTATGAATTTCAAGGGATTGAACGTAACAGAAATTCAATTGCCGATGCGCTCTCCAAATTAGCCACTACGGATGTTGATACTTTTGATGGGTCAGTTTACTTAGAAATTTTACAGCATCCTAGTGTTCGTCACGAAGCGGTGATGTGCGTCGACCGAACTAACTGTTGGTTAACTCCATACTTAGAATATTTGGCAGATGGCGTTTTACCTTCGGATCAGATGCTAGCCAAAAAAATCAAATACAAAAGTGCTAATTTTGTTCTAATCGATGGAGATCTCTTCCGAAGGGCCTTCTCGTCTCCCTTATTGAAATGTCTGACTCCAACAGAAGCTGAATACGCTCTCAGAGAAGTGCATGAAGGCATTTGTGGTGACCATATGGCTGCCAAGTCATTAGCATATAAAGTACTTCGTCAGGGGTACTACTGGCCTACAATCTTCAAGGAAGCCACCGAATATGTAAAGAAGTGTGAGAAGTGCCAGCTTAACAGTCCAGTACCGCATCAGCCACCAGAAGAGCTATACTCGATCCTATCTCCTATACCCTTCGCTGTCTGGGGGGTCGATATATTGGGTCCATTACCGAAAGCAAAGGGTCAGGTCAGTTTTGTTATAGTAGCCATAGACTATATGACCAAATGGGTAGAAGCAAAGCCACTTAGGTCAATAACGGAACATGAATGTTTGAAATTCATGAAAGAATCCGTGGTATTCCGTTTCGGAATTCCTAAGGTGGTAGTATCGGACAATGGACGTCAGTTTGTTGGGTCGAAGTTTGAAGCTTTTTTGGCAGAATTGGGGATCCAGCACAGAAAGACTTCAATGGCTCATCCTCAATCAAACGGACAAGTCGAAGTAACCAACAGAACCCTTCTGAACGGGATCAAGCGCAGATTGGACGAAGCTAAGGGCAGATGGCCTGAAGAGCTGCTTAGTGTGTTATGGGCTTATCGAACTACTCCGAGGACTACAACGGGGGATTCACCTTTCAGATTGGCCTATGGCACTGATGCCTTAGTTCCAGTTGAAATTGGATCTCCAAGTCTTCGAGTTAGTCAATACAGAGAAATCTACAATGAAGAGGGATTGAAGGCTAATCTTGATTTGCTTGAAGAAGTTAGAGAAGTAGCTCTAATCAAATTGGCGGCCTATCAGCGCAGAGTAGCCAAGCATTATAACAAGGGGGTAAAGCTTCGTAGATTTGAAGTAGGAGATTTTGTCCTCAGAGAAGTTGAAGCATCTGCACCTCAAAATATGGGAAAACTGATGCCGAATTGGGAAGGACCATATGAAGTCGTCGAAGTGCCAAAGCCAGGGACTTATCGGCTGAAGGCTTTAGATGGGTCAGCAATTAAGAATACATGGCATGCTGGTAGACTTAGAAAGTATTTTCAGTAAGAACAATGTCTGCTCATCAGAAGTCTGTAAATATTTACATCGTCATCAATAAAAATCCCTTTTTTCTCAAATCAATTTTGTCCCTGATTATCGATCTGATCATTGTTGTTTGGAGGTTCGGGAGGACTTGCTGACCATTCGATGGTAGCCTCTTCGGCAGGAGGTCCTTATGAGTTTGTCAGGCCCTTCGTGGTAGGCAAACGTCATTGGTGTTTGGAGGTTCGGGAGGACTTGCTGACCATTCGATGGTAGCCTCTTCGGCAGGAGGTCCTTATGAGTTTGTCAGGCCCTTCGTGGTAGGCAAACGTCATTGGTGTTTGGAGGTTCGGGAGGACTCGCTGACCATTCGATGGTAGCCTATTCGGCAGGAGGTCCTTATGAGTTTGTCAGGCCCTTCGTGGTAGGCAAACGTCATTGGTGTTTGGAGGTTCGGGAGGACTCGCTGACCATTCGATGGTAGCCTATTTGGCAGGAGGTCCTTAAGACCTTGTCAGGCCCTTCGTGGTAGGCAAGTGTCATCTTTAAGACCTTGTCAGGCCCTTCGTGGTAGGCAAGTGTCATATTTAAGACTTTGTCAGGCCCTTTGTGGTAGACAAATGTCATCTCTCATTTTTAGATCAAGCCTTCCGAGGTAAGCAAAGTCCTAACAAAGCAGATCTGTCTCAGTCTTCGATAACTAACAAGTATTCCTTAACTTTATTACCTAAATTTTTTCCAAGTGTTGAGTTCGGAATACCTCATTATTTAAACTTCATCTGTTATATATCATAATTAATTGTTATTAACGACTAAATCACTGAAGCAAGCATATATTAAGGGATTCACACAAAGCAAATGCGCCGAAGCCATAAAAGACGAAGTCCAATTTCATTAATAGTCAATTCAATTACAAAAATAGATAATTTTTACAAATCCTATAAATCAAAATAAAATTGTCTTCAGTCCTTGGCACCTCCCTAATCCAGTAAAGATGGATCTAGTTGAGCAGCCACCAACTTTTCCTTTCCTTTACTACAGCACTCCTCGTATCCTTCATAATAAACCTTTAAGATCTCTGATCCCAGTTCGTCCGATGTACGATAGTCCGCCCGAATTTGGGCAATCATATCTTCGGTCAAAGGTGGATCTCGTTCCTGAAGTGCCTTTATCTTACCACGAAGCTTACGACGCTTGGCCTTCTGAACTTTTTTGGTAGACCGAGCCTTCGTCTGAGCTTCACGGAGTTGGGTCGATAGTTGTTGGTTGGCTGCAACAAGATCCTCTTTGGAAGTCTTCAGAGCCTCGGTCTCAGCAACAAAGCGGATATTCAGCATGGATAACTTTTGTTCACTGGCTCTTGATGTCTTCAATTCTCCTCTGACCGAGCTCAGCACATCATGAGTCTCCTTCATATCCTCCTTGGTCTGGGCCAATTCTCTTTGAAGATTCTCGTTGGTACGAAGGGCATATTCGTGTTCCTCCCTCTCTCGAGCCAACGTAGCCTTCAGCATGTTGTTCTCCCTCCTCAGAGTCTCCTCATCGGATTCGGCATTCAGATGCCTGGGACGTAGACGCCCGAAGACTGCGTTCGCCTGCGTACATTCAACAGTGTTCAGTCAATTTTAAATATTTCAGCAAGTGAAGAAATGTTTAAACGATAAGACTCATTTACCTTCGCTAGATAACTCATGCCTTCATCAAGAAAATTCCCATTCGAGTGAGTACCAAATCGATGGTCATCATTCTCCTGAACAAAGGCATCAAATAGATGAAAGGGGAAGTTGACGTTGAACTGAGGCCATAAAGTCGGCCCTCCAGTTGCCTCATCGTGGAAATTTCGTGTTGAAGGCCTTGGGGGGGAAGGCATCGGCTGATCTCGAACAGGAGAAGGGTCCATATAGATGTTTTCGGGGGAAGCAGATCGAGCTGGAGATGGATCCCGAACTGGAAGAGTTGAAGGCGTTGGAATAGAGTCATTGTCAGCTGATCGTTTTCTCTTTCGAGATGGTTCTGCAGCAGACTCGTTTATTTCTTCTTCTTCATTTACCGTTGAAATCTCCTCGGGTCTCGTTGAAGGATGAATATTTGCAGAAGGAACCCTAAGCTCATCGGGGGTTAGAGGGATGATCTTGGTTCTCAACTTTTTGATCCGAAGCATTTGTCTTCGTTCCTCCACGGAAAGGTCCAGTAAACTTGTTCGGACCAATGGAGGGGCAGTAGTTGGGGGTACTGGGTCTGTGGTCGGAGGCGTTATATCAATATTTGGTGGTATGGGATCTGCGCTCGGAGGTACTGTATCAGCAATTGGGGGTACTGGATCTACGTTCGGTGATATTGGGTCGGCCGTTGATGTTGGAATGGTGGATGAAGGTATCGAATTAAAAGTTGGTTCAGGTTCGGAAAGATCTTCGGATTCAGATGGGATGGAGATCAGCCGAGGTTTTCGGACAGCCCTTTTCTTTCGTCGAAGCTGAAGAACTTTTTCGGGAAGAATAGGTTCTTCATCTTCTGGTGCGTGGGCTCGGGGCTCTTCAGTTGGTCTTTCGGTAGATGGGTTGATTTTGGAGGAATCATCCTGTTGTAAAGGTCCCGCATCAACATCTGCAGATTTTTCAACATTTTCTTCAGATAGGGCTTCATGTTGTAAAGAATCGGTGGGGGCTTCTACCGGCCTTCCAGCTATCAAATCTTCTAATTCTTTTATCTCCAAAAGCGATGGCTTGATCAAAGTCACTACAAAGGAATAACGGTTCTATGTCAGAAGTTTACATTGCATGAACTTCAAATATCCACAAAATGAATTCATACTTACATTTGTGATTGTACAACCACGCTTGATTGGAAAGAAGTCTGTAATTCCATTCCTCCCTCGGGAAATTGTCCAGAAGCTCTATTATCTCAGCTTCCCGTTCTTCAGAGACATCCCCGAAGTCAGTGGAGATTTTCTCATCTGTGGACCAGCCAGGTAAGGAAAGGACTTCGGGCCCTTTAACAAAAAACCATCGCTCGTGCCATTTTTTGTTGCTCGAAGGAGTATTTACTAATGAGCGTCTCTCAAATTTCTCTCCTGCTTTTGAAGAGAGTTTACTTATGGCCTTGAATCCTTTTTCCCGAGATTGACCGACCTTGTATACAGTGAAGAAGAAATCGAGTGAAGGTTCGACGCTGAATTCGTGACATAGGGCTATGAATGCCAGAATATGAATGTATGAGCTCGGCATCAATTGGGCGAACCCGATACCCAGAAACCCTAACAGGGTCACAACAAAGGCATGCAGGGGGAATCGGATGCCTTTCTCCAGAATGGTTGTCGTCACGGCTATCCACCCTTCAGGACGTTGGTACATTTTTTCCCCAGACCTGGGAATTCTTATCTGGTGAGTTTCTGGGATATGGCAACGAGTTCGAAGCCTATCCAGATCGGCTTCAACAACCTTCGAGGAGATGTTGGCATGAACGTACAGCTCGTTGTCCCTGTAGAATTCAGAGGGACTAGGAGAAAATGTTGTCTGTTTCTTTGAGGTGGTTGCAGCCGCTTGACTAGAACTCGAAGCGCCTCTGCTAGGGTTTGAGTCTAGAACAATGGAACTGATGGGTTTAACTAGCAGGGGAATACCTTGTTCGGAATCTTGAGACGCCATTGGTAGCAAATTCGCAGAAAGTGCAAAGAAAATTCGATAGATATGAAGAAAGCTTGAAGGTTTGAAATTTGAATTGGCAGATAAAATTGTTCAAATTGGTAAAGTTTGCCTTTTATATTGGCAGTTACACGGTAATCGAAGGCGGCACAATAAATTCACAGTGATGATGGCGAATTGGAAAAGGCGCTATCCGGTTTTGGGTTTAAATATCCTAATCCAAACGGGTTTATATCCGTTGGACTTCCTAGTTTACCTTTCGTATCGGTTTGGATCAATCTAATTGGGCTTTGATGAATTTCACTTTGGACCTTTTACAGCTTACCACAAACTCTTATGACATGGGCCTATATTATTTATAGTCTTCTATTAAACTTCCTGTTTAATAAAAGACTAGGGGGCAATGTTAGGCCATGATTCTTTTCCTTATTGGGCCAGATTCAATGGGCTCCTCCTTTGGGTGTTGACTATTTTTATCCTAGTTGACCCGGCTGTTTTGGGCTCAATCATTTATTATTTCATTAAACCCATATAGATTGGATCCGGTTGCATGGGCCGTCTCTTTTGGGTGGATACATTTATCATAGTAGCCCATTATGCATGTTTCCCTTTAGCCCAACTTTGACCGATAATCATTACTCGAAATGACAGTTGACTATTATGTCGGCCACCTTTCTCTATGGCATTAATGAGGATGAGACGGAGAAGGAGGCGGAGGAAAAAGGTGTGACGGGAAATATGGAGACTGGGTACATGCTTTCGGCGGAAATGACCGGAAATGAGAAAAAGATGTCAGGAAATGATAGGTGGCACGGTGATCCGGGGAAGGGGGTGGGCGTGGAGCTGTGGTGATAAGGAAGAGGTAAGTAAAAAATAACACACACCACTTAATTATTCTCTCAGACACTAGAAATTATTTCCTCTTGAGTTAACCTTGTGAACACAGATATACTTACTCTCACGCCTGAGCTATCCCCCGGCGGTCCGGCCGTCAAGCTTGTGGTGTTTGTTGTGTTTACTGTGCAGGATCAGGACGTCATTTGTGATTGGGACGTGGCAAAAGATCCTGGCGTTAACATCTAGGTTGGAATTAAATAAGGAAACAATATATAAAACTAAAATTATTCAGTTTATTTATGCCTCCTCAAAATTATTCAGTGATACTACAAGTAAAAAGGAAATATATATTAATGGTTTATTTTTAGCTAATAATTATTTATGTGGACAACTTACAGAGGATAACCGACAGTAATCAAAGCAAAAATAATTTCACAAGTTCCAAAATAATAAAGAGAAAAAAAGAGACAAATTATTAACTATAAGTTCCATACTAAAGGATGATCGGGCGGCGGCGACAGTGACAGCGTGGGCGGCAGTGTGTGTGGGTCACTCTCTTCCCCCTTCTCCCTCTTCTTTTTTCCTTTTTTTTTTCGTTTTATTTTATGTCGACTATCTAGTGCCCGAGTTAAAAAGGATTAGCGATCATTTTCTGTGATCACATGCGGTCGTTGATATGTAAATATGTGGCCTAATTAGCGACTACTCTGCTGTCGTTGTTAAGTTTCGGTCGTAATTAATCTCCCCGCACCATTTTTGCGCTAAATTAATAGAGGGAAATATTTTCGACAGCCGTTGTGCGGTCGCTAAATTAAATAGCGACTAAATAAATATGTGGTCGATATTACTAGGATTAGAGACCGCAAATTGCGGTCACTAAATGTCTTGATTGATGTTGGGCCTTTTTCTTGTAGTGTCAGTCATAATAAACGTCTTAATTTGTCTTTAATAATTTAATTGATTATTTTTAAAATATAAATTATTTTTATATTAATAATATTAATATAAGTTATTAAATTATTTTTTTAATTATTTAAATTTCAAATAAATTATTATTTTAAACGGTCTCAAATTAAGATGTATGCATCTTTTAGAATTATGGGTTAATGGTGCACATGAACGTAGTATGCATGGGTTATATAGTTATAGCCTTACAGGAATGACACACGGAAAGTGACGAGGTACTTAAATAATTTTTATTTCTCTTTCTCCTCTAATAATAATAATAATAATACATTAAAATAATACTGAGTTACTGAATATTACATTTAAAAAAAATACTGAGTTACTGTATTATGAGTCCTTTTACATGGATATGTTTATTGGATATGAATATTGAACATTTTCAATTTATTTATTTTTTATTTGTTACACTCAAAAAATGTATACTAATTATTTCAACTAATTTTTTTACAAACTATAATGTTTTAGGTGTAATTTAGATACATATATAAAAACAGGGTTATACAGGCTGTACAACCCGGTTCTTGTACATATGTATCTAAATTACACCTAAAACACTATATTTTATAAAAAAAAAATTGTTAGAATAAATATTATATATTTTTTGAGAGTCACAAGCAAAAAATAAAAAAAATAAAAAAATAAAAATGTCTAATATTTATGTCCAATAAACATGTCTGCCGAGACTTATTGGCTTATTGTTGTATTATACATGCATTCTAATGCATATACATACTCCTGCATTATAATGCATATACTCCTTAGAGTATAAATTAGTAGGGTAGTGTTTCTTAAAGATATGACATTTCTAACAATCTAGTGGTATAACAGAACTGTATAAAATCACCGGCAGCGGCAGTTCGGTGGTGCGGGGGCGGCAGGCGGTGGTGGAAATTGCTAGAATTGATAAATAAATAATAAAAAATCATGTGGAAGCTAAAGTTAGCGGAAGGGAATAAGAATGACCCGTATTTGTACAGTACCAATAATTTTGTAGGGAGGCAAACGTGGGAGTTCGACCCGGATTATGTGGGTAGTCCGGGAGAGCTAGAGGAGGTGGAACAAGCTCGACGTCAGTTTTGGGAGAACCGGTATCAGGTCAAGGCTAGTGGTGATCTCCTCATGCGTATGCAGGTAACCTTAATTTCTTACATACATTCATTTCTCTTAATTATCCCTTCTCATTTTTCTTGGGTTACTGAGTTTTTTATAAGTTTTGTACTCCCTCTTCCGTTACGTTTTAGAAAATTATTTTTGTTCTTTAATACAAGTCGTTTGAGAATTTTAAATAAGCATTAATTATTTAATTTTTAATATTATCCCAAGTAATAAATATAACTTGGTTCTCTCACTATTTTTTATCTAATTAATAATATTTTTTTTTCAATACAAGAGCAATATAGACAATTGATATTATATTTAATATTATACAATTATTTTTTTAATATTTATGTACAACTCTAAAACTATTTATATTAAATAACATGGATTATTGTTCAAGAGTGTTGTATTAAAGAAAAATAGTATTTATTAGTTAATTTAAATTCTACTTTTGGTTTTAATACTCCTTGTCCCATCAAAAGAGTCATGTTAGTAGAATTTTGATTATGTATTCTCATTTTATATTACTAAGATGATATATAAACTTTAAAAAATTATTAGTAGCTAGCTAATTAAGAGGGTTAAATTAAAGACGGGTATAATTACTTGAATTTTACCTTTGAATTTAATTAATTAATTCTCGTTTTCACATAAAGAGAGTTATTTCTGAGTAGAGTCATGCCTTAGGCCCGAGCCTATGCGTAAAGCCTAATTCGGAGTAGGAAGACTTAGTTCGACTGCGATTAAGAAACTCCACATTATCAAAAAAAAGAAAAAAAAAAGATATATATGATAATAAAACTAAAATGTTACTTCCCCCGAAAAATATTCCTTTTAGTACAAGGGTTGTACTTCTATAAAATCACCACGAATAATATTTTCCATAATACAATATTTTAAGTGTGATTTAGATATTTATACTAAAAAATATATGTACAGTTTGCACAGACTGTACATACATGTTTTGTTATATGTATCCAAATCACACACAAAATACTGTATTATATAAAAATTCAAGTTCTATAATTATTTATTTATTTTTTTTAGTTATTTTTTTTAAAAAAAAATGTTCGAATTTTGGTCCGGTCCGGGAGTCCGAACCTGATCCGGCCTATATATATATTGTAATTATTCTTCTTCCTTTTTTTAATAATATTTTATAATTTTTATTTTATTATTTTGTTTTGATGAGCCAAGTGTTTTATTAAACACTAAAAACAAATATAAATATCATTATTAGGTAATATTATGTCTAACTATTTTAATAAATAATGGTAACAATAGCATTACAAAGTATCTTTATATAAAAAATTTAAATAATACATGCATTGGTTTAAAATTACGGATACAAATTTCTTTTTATTTCGATCCAAAATTAAATATATATTTTTATGATACGATGGTCTTAATTTGTCATTATTTTTTCACTATCATTTATAGTATCACATTACCATTACATGGCCAACATTCAAAATACATTTGATAATATAAATTATAATTAATAAATAAAATATAATTATAAATCTCGTGCTTGACACGAGACATCGAACTAGTATAATTATGATTTTATCAAATTTTAAATTCACCATTTTTTTAGCTTCACAAATTTTTGGTTTAACATTCCCATTCGTATTAGCATTAATACTATCCAATTTTTTATCAATTAAATATTATTCATATTTAAAAATATTTCTATCTCTAATAGAAGTAGAAAAAAGGAAGATCTTTTTTTTTCTATTCAAATTAGTATAAATATTATACAAATTTATAACAATTAAATATACTATTTAAATTTGTGAAGTATTCAAAAGATACTCAACCGATCTATAGTAAAAAAAGTAATGGATTATTATTATCCTTTTTTTAACGAATCTTGTATGTGAATTCATTACCAATTAATTGTCATAATTAAATTAAAATTTATTGAACTTGAGTTTCATACTTTTATTTGAATTAGAATTTCAAGTAAATTTTGACGATATAAATACGAATATTAAATTCCAATACAAACTTAAATAAAATTAAAATAATTATTTTTTCATAATCATAACGAAATAAATATACATTACATTCAAATGTTTAGCTTAATAATTAATCGAAGTAACCTATAATATATAATTCAATATTTATTATTTAAATAAATATTTAATAATCTAATAAATACAATTATCTTTTAAAATTCAAATTAATATTTATTTGTTTAATTATATAATAAACTATTATCCATATGGCTCGCACTTTGCACGGGCCGGGTTGATGAGCTTGTATTAAATTAACTTTGAAAAATCAAAATTAATCCTATACTTGGACAAAAGGAGTATATTGTGTTAATTATTGATTAAATCTTTTTAATATCCCTCTATTTCAAGACAATGTTCTTATGTATAATATTTTTGGTGATGGTAATATGGGCTGAGATGATGTATATAAGTTTGCAATCATAGATTTATTATAATGTTATCATTATTAAATTAATAATTTATAAGGTAAATATGAAGTTAAAATATATATTTAATATTTATAAATTTTATAAATGAGATTGTTTAGTAATGTCATTTTTTATTTATTACATAATTATGGAGTTCATGCATCCATTCATTCATTTATCCACCACTAATGGTGTCTTTGAACTTTTAAACACAGTTCCTAAGAGAGAAGAATTTCAAACAAACAATCCCCCAAGTGAAGGTAGGAGATGACGAGGTAGTTACTTATGAGGCAGCCACCACCACACTCCGAAGGGCCGTCCACTTCTTTTCAGCTTTGCAGGCCAGCGACGGTCATTGGCCTGCCGAGAATTCCGGAGCTCTCTTTTTCCTTCCGCCCTTGGTCAGTCTCCGGCCGCTGGCCGGCCATATCTTCTCATTAGTCTCATACATACATACAAAAAAGACTACACAATTTGTCGCATTTCTGCTCATAATTGTTGCCAATTGCTTACAAGTAATTTTTTTTGGTGGATCAGGTGATGTGTTTATATATTACAGGGCATCTTGATATAGTGTTCCCAGCAGAACATCGTAAAGAAATTCTTCGCTACATATATTGTCATCAAGTATGCCAAGTGTTTGTTAATTTGTCCCAACCAACTACTCCCTCCGTCCTAGGATAAAAGTCCTTATTACTATTTTGGGTTGTCCCATGTTAAATGTCCACTTTCTTTTAATAACCAAATTTTTACACATTTTTTCCTATTATGCCCGTAACATTAAATATCTCATACTTTTCTTATTCTAATTCTCTCTCCATATTTAATGACATTATTATGGACAATTTTGTCATTTTATTACTCTTCTTAATATGCGTGAAAAGTCTACTAGGACTTTTATCCTGGGACGGAGGGAGTATAATATTATGTGATTATGTATACACCTCTTACCCCCCACCCACCCCACCCACCCCACCCCACCCCAACCCAACCCAACCCACCCCTCACCCACACCCCCACCCCACCCCCACCCCCACCACACCCCACCCCACCCCCATCCCACCCCCACCCACACCCCAACCCAAAAAAAATAATATTATGAAATTTTTAATCTAAATTAAATTTAAGTTAAATTTGAACATTTGAGGTATTTAGGTCACTTTCTAATTATTTATTTCATTCTTAAATGTATTCATAACATCAACCAAACATGTACATAGAATATTAAAAAATCATTCCATTCTCTCATCTATTCTATTCCCTACTATATTCCATTCCTTCAATTCAAACGTAACATAAGAGTAATTAGTAATGGTAATCAAATACGTATTTATAGAATGAAGATGGCGGTTGGGGATTCCATATTGAGGGGAATAGCACCATGTACTGCACAACTCTTAGCTACATTTGTATGCGTATGCTTGGAGAAGGACCCGGTGGTGGTGTAAACGAGGCATGTGCCCGAGGCCGGAAATGGATCCTTGACCATGGCAGTGTAACCGCTATACCTTCATGGGGCAAGACTTGGCTTTCGGTACGTTTGACCATTATTTTCATTGCTCCTAATAGGTCAATTGGTGGAGTTACTCTTTTTTTTATTATTAGTAAAGCATCTTTATGTTCAAGTGGCAAATCCTTCATGTGACTATTTAGTAGTAGCATATGAGTAATGGTCGTTCCTCAAATCATTTAATCTAGCTTTTGGTGCTGTTTCAGATACTCGGTTTATATGAATGGACAGGAAGCAACCCAACGCCCCCAGAATTCTGGATTATTCCTTCTTTCCTTCCTATGCACCCAGGTTCACGTTAAACTAACTGAAATTCATAATCCAAATGCATGCTATTTAAGGGTTGTGCTGCATTAGTAGTACCTTCTATATTAGCTTCTCTCTTGACTTTATTTTCTAGTCAACTTTCCTAGTGTGATGAAATAATTAAATGCTGCTCAAGAAATGTTCAAAATTGGTGTTCTACATTCAGGAGTGGCTTGAAAGGTGTTAACCATATCCAGTACCATAAAGAACACTAAAACTGTGCTAAAGTAACTATAACCCTGAATCCCGAAAAGGTTACAGGGCACACACGAGCACATTAGAATCCAATTCAATAATAATAGTATCAATTAGCCTGGAAAATAGCCAACTTGATAATCTAATAATTTTCACTTAACAGTTGGATCTTGTGTCTATCACTGCTTGTCAGGTTGGTTTTATTAGCATTCCCTCTTACAGTGTTTTCTCTCCACTGACTGCAGCTAAAATTTGGTGTTATTGCCGGATGGCTTACATGCCAATGTCATATTTATATGGGAAGAGGTTTGTTGGTCCAATCACTCCTCTCATTTTACAATTAAGAGAAGAACTTTATGCTCAACCCTACAATGAAATAAATTGGAGAAAAATACGTCATGTGTGTGCCAAGGTATCTGCTTAGATCATCTTATGGTGGTATTTTTATTTTGCTTTTTAATTGAGATAGATTGGTATTGTTTTTCATATACTACGATATTATGGCTTTGTGTGTGTGTGTGTATATATATATGTATGTATTTATATATATACACATGTATTATATATGTATATGTATATATCCATATATCTATATATATAAAGGAAATAAATAATCTAGAAGGGAGGGTTGAATATATTACTTAACTTTGTATTAATCTTATCACAAGTAAAGAAAAACATAAACAATCACAGAACACGGATGATTTAGCTGGTTCACAGTATACACCTAGTATACTGCTACGTCCAATCCCAAGCACTTCACTAGTACTTGGGATCCTATCACTATAATCAGCTCTCCTTCACTTGGGTTGACAAATTTTTACAAAAGTTTCTACACAAACTTTAAAAATACAAGTATTTGTCTTGGACAATAGCTCTCCACTTCTTCCATAAATTGTATGTGCAAACCTGAGTCTTATTATATTTTTAAATTTGGTCTTAAAACTTAAGATCTTTTCTAGCCATACAAATATACTAGAGACTCAACTCCAAGCTGACCTCTCTAAGATTTTGATCTGATTACAGATGCTATAAGACTTTGATCTAATTACAGATGCTAAAAATAAACAAACTAAAAAATCCTCTATAAAAGTTTGTTCGAGAAAGTACTTCTAAGATAAGCAGATTTAATTTAAGAACAAAGTAATTCTTGATTCACACACACACACACACACACACACACACATATATATATATATATATATGCAGGTTATGATCAATTAAGAATACTACACAAATATTACAAGCGGTTGGTTATAACAATTTTGTTATTGTTGTATTCGACTGAAATTTAACATTCTTGCCTTCGGCAATAATGGATCCCAAGACCTCATGCAGTCACAAAGTAGTGAGTGAGTTTAAATTATGTCTTAAATTAGCAACAAAAAAAAGGTTATAACAATTTATGCTCAGTATGTGTATGATTTTAGAAAGACTTGAAAAGTTTTCTAGGTGTACTGAATCTAGTTGAATATTTGCTTTTGATATTTCTTTTTCAAGAGTATGCAGTATATATACATATATATATATATATATATATATATACTTTCTCAAGGTATATATATTACACGGAAGGAACACACATTCGGTATCTTAAATTGAGGCAGGTTGGGATATAATTTAATTTTTAATCACCAAGGCCCGAGGCTTAACAAGATAGTATATACACTTCAAGTGGAAAATGTTCGTCTTGAAATTGAACTTTGATCTCAAATGAAGTAAAATATAAAATTCTAGTTCTTTGAGTTTTAGACAAAGCTCGATAGATATTATCAGAGTTGTAGTTCTAGACAGTAGTCAATAGAACACCTTGATAACACTTCGATGGAGTGCGTATATACTCTGTTAGATTCCTTCAGATGAATGAATATGCCAAAACAGAGAAGAAGCGTAAAAAGGAAGCTAAACTTTATTTCTCCAAAACTTACTTTACAATTATACTGTATATCACTATTTATACTATTACAATCAATCTAACCAAGGTAAAGTTATGTTAACTGTAGTTAACATTCTGTTGTATATCCTGTGCTACACTATAGTGCAACTTCATCATGGTCCAGCTCTTGTGCACGTCTGGTAGCTGTCATTGAGAGAGCATTTGCTATCTTGCATCGCAACACTATGACTGATGCTGTTGTGACTGACATAATTCCCACATGTGCTGCAGCTGAAGTACACACCATGTTAACTCTATTACTCCCCCACAAGTTGGAGGAGCACAAGGGTTGTGCAACCCCAACTTGGAAGCTAAAACCAATGAGGTACCTTTCCTATAGCTTTGGTGAGAAGATCAGCTAGTTTATCCTCGGAAGGAACTTTGATAGGAGAGACTCCCTGACAAAGTGGCAATCAAGCTCAATATGTTTGGTCCTGGCATGATATACTGGATTCTCAGCAATATCTATGGCTGCTTTATTATCACAATGAATATGAGTAGGACCAATAATTGTGACTTGAAGATCTTTTAATAAACTGTGCAACTATAAAACTTCACAAGTAGTGGTTGCTAGAGCCCTATACTCAGCCTCTGCAGTGCTTTGAGAGGTGACAGATTGCTTCTTGGACTGCCAAGAAATAAGAGAAGAACCGAATAGTAGACAAAAGCATGTGACTGATTTTCGAGAGGTAGGACAACTGCCCCAATCACTATCACAATATCCAGTCAAAACAAGACTATTGTTAGAAGGATAAAATAAACCTTGATCTGCTGTGCATTTAAGGTATCTTAGCACTCTAGTGGTTGCAGCAAGATGCTTTTCCCTTCGATGTTGCATGAATTGACTAAGTGAACTGAATTGCTAATGTCAGGTATTGAAAGGGTTAAATATAATTGTTTGCCAACCCAACTTCTGTAGATAATTTTGAAGAAATGCACCAGAAACTGCATTATCATGAAGCTTAGTATGCTGATCCAATGGAATAGTAAGTTTTGGCATCCACCATGTTAGCTGAAATCAGTAAATTAAGGATAAACTTTCGTTGACTAAGAAAAATACCATGATGATCTCTAACAATTTCAAAACTCAAGTAGTACTTGATTTCTTCCAAATCTTTAATACCAAATTTGGTATCAAGCATGTGCTTCAAAGCTGTAACTTAAACAAAATCATCACCTGTAACCAATATATCATCCACATACACAACAATAGCTGTAAACAAATTGCCATTCTTGAGTGTGAAAAGAGAATAGTTTGCTAAGGACTGTGTATACCCAACTTCTAGTAGACTGGTGGTAAGCTTGACAAACCATTGCCTGGATGCCTGCTTAAGCCCATAAAGGGATTTTTGGAGCTTACACACAAGAAGAGATGAATGAGTTGGGACTATATAACCCGAGGAAGATCCATGTAAACTTCTTCAAGTAAGTCTCTATGTAAAAAAGCATTGTTCACATCCAGTTGGTGCACTGGCCAAGATCTAGCAGCAACTATTGCTAGAAGACAATTAACTGTGACCATTTTGGCCACTGGTGCAAAGGTGTCATGGTAATTAATCCCCTCAGCTTGTGTATAACCTTTGGCAACAAGTCTTGCTTTGTATCTTTCAATATCTCCATTAGCAAGATATTTTATCTTATACACCCATTTACAACCAACAGTGCTTGTACCCTTAAGAAGTTCAACTAACTTCCATGTGTTATTAACTTCCAGAGCATGAAGGTCTTTGTTCATGGCTGTGACCCAATTAGGATCTTTGGTTGCCTGAGCAAAATAAGTTGGTTCTTTCACATGGGACAAATTTGCTATGAATTTTTGGTGAGAAGAAGGAAAAGAGGAATAAGAAATGTAATTTGCAAGGGCATATTTAGAAGAAGAAGATACTTGAGAGTCTTGAGAATTGAGAGTTGATAACAAGCTAGCAAGCTTACTAGATATATCATAGTCCTTCCACCACTGTGGTCTTGTTTTAGTTCTAGTAGAAACTCGAGCTGGGACAGCTAGATTGGTAGTAGAAGAAGTAATGGAAACTTCAGATTGAGAAAGCTTAGGTGTATATGGATTATTAGAAGAGACAACAGGTGCATTGATAATAGAAGACTCAGTTGGAGATTCAACTGTGAAGGTGTTATGAGTAGATGTAGAGTCTGTATTAGATACAAAACTATCAACCCAAGGTAAGATTGCATGAGGATCATTTCCAGAAGTTATGTTGGATTGAGATATGAGAAAAGGAAAATTGGTTTCATGAAACTTGACATCCCTGGTAACAAATATTTTCTTAGTTTGGAGATCAAGTATTTTGTAACCTTTCTGACCTCTAGGATATCCTATGAACACTCCTCTTATAGCTCGAGGAGCAAATTTGTCTGTTGGGTGTATAGAAGCATAAGCTTAGCAACCAAAAACTTTTAAAGCATCATATCGTGGAGGATATCCAAACAATAGTTCATGATGACATTTATAGTGAAGAACAGGAGTAGGCAATTTGTTAATTATAAAAGTGGCTGCAAGAATACTTTCTCCCCAAAAATGTATAGGCAAACCAGATTGGAATCTTAGGCTTCTTGCCATTACTAACAAGTGCCGATGTTTTCTTTCCACCCTAGAATTTTGTTGTGGTGTATGAACACAAGAACTTTGATGTAATATTCCATGAGAATAAAGAAAAGGAGAAATATCCTTATTGAAAAACTCTGTCCCATTATCACTTCTAAACATTTTAATGTGCTTAACAAATTGCATATATGTATGTATCTATATGTGTAGAGATAGATATACTACATATATGTATATTGAGAGAAGTCTTATATATATATACATTTTAGACATAATAATTTTGCACCATGAAAATCTCTTATTCTTTTTAACTATTCTTCTTACAAACAAATAACTACTACAAAGAAGTGTTCGTGTGGAACAAATGTGAATTGCTATCACAAATTTGTTCAATTTTGAGGCTTGACATATATCCTGGAGGTATATCGTCTGCAACCCATAACAAACCGATCGTGGTGGGGGCGATAAAGACCTTAAAGACATGGATCACCAGTGTCACGTCTTCTTCAACAATCTTGACTCTACGAAGCTACAGTTCTAACAATCTTAAGGTCTTTATAGTATTTGTTGGAGTCATAATTTGGTGAGATAGAAGACAACATGGTTTTCAAAGATAAGTGTCATTTTTCTTATATTTATTTTTTTGTTTTATTTGTTTTGAATCTATATTTTTTGAAACCTTAATTATTTTTTAAAATAAAATTTCTATTTTTTTTTGAAAATAAAGTTTTTTTTGAATATATATTTTTTGAAACATTACTCATTTTTAATTTTTTTTTGCTAAAAATAATTTTTTTTCCTGGAAACAAAAAATAAAATCGGGTAACTTAGAGGGACAAAAGTGCTAAAAATGTCGAATTGGGTAAAAGATAAAGTCGGGTCAGGTCAAGTCAGGTTGCATCGGATAAAAGGAACATAAATGCAAAAAAATGTCACTTTAAGGACCTAACTGACTAAAAATAAATTTTAGGGACGATTTTGAAAGTGAGTGACAACTTGGAGGGACAGAAGTGCCATTCAGCCACAACCCATATTAAAAATAGTTAATATGGTTTTAGTTCTTAAATGGAACCATAACTATATTTTGTAAACCAAAACCAACTCATAACCATTTTTTGTCAGGTCTAATACTAATTAGTCTTCGCAAGAACTACCTGCGGATACTAATAATCTCCTTTTAATCACTTGCGAAGACTAATAATCTCCTTTTAATCACAGCCGTTTGTGATTGCAATGAGCTGCCATAGATCAGTTGGCTGGAGAATGACCCATAGCCAGTGGTGGCTATGGATCATTCCCCATATATATATATATGTACATTTATATACCGACTTCTTATCGCAGGAGGACATCTACTATCCTCATCCTAAAATACAAGACCTGCTCTGGGATAGTCTATATGTATTAACCGAACCTTTTTTAACTCGTTGGCCATTTAACAAGTTGAGAGAGAAAGCTTTGCAGACTACCATGAAACACATCCACTACGAAGATGAGAACAGTCGATATATTACCATTGGAAATGTGGAAAAGGTAAATATGACATAGTATAAGATCCCCTCCTCCCTTGCCCTCCCAAAGAAGATGAATTTTTTCCAATGCTAGAACAATTCTGTATGTTCAAGCTTTTTGTCTTACTTCTCTTATGAATGTAATATTTAATTGGCTTGATTTGAGCAGGTTTTGTGTATGCTTGCTTGTTGGGTTGATGATCCAAATGGAGATTATTTCAAGAAACACCTTGCAAGGATTCCAGATTATATATGGGTTGGTGAAGATGGAATGAAGATGCAGGTTAAGACACTGTTGCATCGAAATTATATTAGTGCCTGAAAGGATTTTCTTTTTATTTACTTATTTTTGTTATGCAAAAGAGTTCCCAGTATGTTGTCTCCTAATTTGCGTAACTTCGTATTCATTGTAAGACGCCCACTTATGGATTCACAATGTGAATTTAATTCTAATGATTAGCACTTGATTTCAGAACTAGTTGATTAATTTGATCGAGTTGCTAAAATATGTAGTTGACATTCAAATGCAGAGTTTTGGTAGTCAGCAATGGGATACAGGTATGAGCATTCAAGCATTGTTGGCTAGTGATCTCACTCATGAACTTGGACCTACTCTTATGAAAGGTCACAACTTCATCAAAAAGTCCCAGGTTTCCAATTTAAATACCATTTAAACTATTCTTCACATTTTTTTTAGATTTCAATTGCTGCATGCTCTGTTAGAACATAGTACTTTATTCATTTCAAAATATTAGACAATTTTTGAATTTTTGAAGTCGATTCTAGACACTTTCAAACTCAATATTGACTTAGATTCATTTGATTTTAGTCGATACAATGATGAATACTATAAACTATCTAAAAACTACAGTTAATAATATTTATTGGTTCGTAATTTTTAATGAATCATATCAGTTTTTTGAATTTCAAAATGTCTCAAATTGATTTTAAAAGTCAATAATGATCTCACAATTAGGAGCAGGGAGTGTATATTTGGTTCATTATTTGCTCTATCTCAAGTCATATGAGTTTGTTGTATTCAGGTCAAGGATAATCCTTCTGGTGACTTCAAAAGTATGTATCGCCACATTTCTAAGGGATCATGGACTTTTTCAGATCAAGATCAGGGATGGCAAGTTTCTGATTGCACTGCAGAAGGATTAAAGGTGTTGAACTCGAATAAGAAAAATCTAAATCAAGTTCAGGGTTGCAGTATAAGTAAATTCCATAAAAGATGATGCCACATTACTTATTTATTTCTTTTCTTGTTCTTCAGTGTTGCCTTATTTTCTCAAGGATGCCAGAAGAAATCGTTGGCAAGAGGATGGAACCAGAACGACTGTATGATTCTGTTAATATACTGCTTTCTCTACAGGTGAGGATTGACTTGTGCACTACCATTTTTCTATCTTTGAAACCAAAATCATCTTTATTAAATATTTTATATACTGGATATACCAAGAATAATCTTTTAAGGTAAATACTAATAGTTTACTAGTTTAGTACTTCTACTCTGCAAGATCTGAACATATATTTTTTCAAGAACTCATATTAATGCTTGAAACAATAAAGTAATATACTGAAACATTTAGGAACATCTGTGCATGGTAAAAGAAGTCTTTTCTTTTGACTGAATCATGCTAAAGAACCGACTTGATATACAGTGTCATTCAGTAAGGTCTAACTTTATTAATTAAATGATGATATTCAGAGCAAAAATGGTGGGTTAGCAGCATGGGAGCCTGCAGGATCTCAGGAATGGTTAGAGGTATTCTTTTTCAACAAAAAATATAGACATGTTGCGAAACTATTCTTAATATGTTGTCAGATAATACATCGCCCCTCTGACAGTTACAATGCATAATTTGATTCTCTCTGTGTGTGTGTGTGTGTGTGTGTGTATCTTATTTGTATGTCTCTCCTAAACAGTTGTTCAATCCTTCGGAATGCTTTGCAGACATTGTCATTGAGCACGAGTAAGTTAAAATTTCTTACAATCTTATTTCTTATCAACTCCACTCACGTATCTTCCGTGAACTAGAAACTGTCAGACTATTATTAAGAGATTATTCAACAAATCTTACAAACAAAGCAGGGGCATATTCCAGTGCTAAATTAAACAAACTCTAGAAATAAACATGATTTTTCTTAACAAATTAATTCCATCGACTTATCCGTAAAAAAAAAAATTCTCCACCTCATATGAAACTACCTGCATGAGATGGACTGACAAAATAGTCATTATGTAGGTATGTAGAGTGCACTTCATCAGCAATCCAAGCTCTGGTTCTGTTTAAAAAGTTATATCCTGTCCACCGAAAGAAGGAGATAGATAATTTTATTATGAATGCTATTCGTTACCTTGAAGACTTACAATTGCCTGATGGTTCATGGTGTGTTAATTTCTCCTCTCAAGTAGTTTTACAATATTTTTCAAGTTTATTGCTGATATGAAGAATCACATAAATACAATAAACATATATATCTAAACTGCAGGTACGGAAACTGGGGTGTGTGCTTTACATATGGTACCTGGTTTGCTCTTGTGGGGCTAGCAGCAGCTGGAAAGACATACTACAATTGTGCAGCTGTTCGTAAAGGAGTTGATTTTCTTCTCAAATCACAGATGGATGATGGTGGTTGGGGAGAAAGCTATCTTTCTTGCCCGAAAAAGGTAATCAATCCTTGTGCTTAATTGAACACTCAAAATATATCTCATTCTTTACACAAAGAAGAAAAAAGTAGGAAATAGACGAGACTTCATCAAAATACTCTTTCTTCTCTAATTTTCTTTCCAATTTGGAAAGAACTAAAAGAGAAGAAAGGTTCTTCCCATTTCTAATAAAAATGTGCTTATTCATATTAGTCACATCCATCGATGGAGTTATTGATGGCTTGATTCATTAATGCATGTATGCTCTGTCCGGTTTGAAATGTATTGTAATTTAAAGAGAATTTTGTGATTGATGAAATAGGTATATATACCATTAGAAGGAAACCGCTCAAACTTGGTAAATACTGGATGGGCCTTAATGGGACTGATTCATTCTGGGCAGGTAAGATTGTTGTTTCTTGAACTGTATAAGTGATTAATTTCTTTAAATACAATCAATTTGACCTAATAATATGCACATTTTTTCACCAAATTTTATGCCTAAACTTTTTCACTTCAATAGGCCAAGAGAGACCCAACACCTCTTCACCGTGCAGCCAAGTTATTGATCAATTCTCAGATGGAAGATGGTGATTTTCCCCAACAGGTAACTCATGACATATATGACCAAAAAGCTATATAGCTCGACGAAAAATTGATCCATAACCAAAGCTAATTCATGACATTACAATATGACATACAGTTGTAATTTAGATAATTAAAGTTTGAAAAATGACTAATTTTATGTCGAATATGGAACTATAATGCTACGTTTGGATTGGAGTAATGAAGGTAGGAATAGAATGACTTATTCATATGGAATGAAAAAAATTGTATTTAGTTGCGATTGGAATGAAAAAAATTGTGTTTAATTCCTAGGGGGAGGAAGAATATATGGAATAACTCATTCCAACTAGAATGAAATGAACCATTCCATTCCTTCAATCCAAACTTAGCATAAGTGAGAAAATAGTATTGTGTCCCTTCTTTACACACTCATATCTCATGTATTCATTCGACAAAAATTTGTCCTTCTATATAACAACACTTTTTGAACTTCATCTTGTGTGCATTATTATTATTATTATTTTTTTTTTTGCTACATTGACACACACCCTCCTTGCTTGGTGTGTGCATTACTAGTGTGTAACTAACCATTATCCACTGCACATTTCCATTGCAGGAAATAAGTGGAGTTTTTTTGAAGAATTGCATGTTGCACTATGCAGCTTACCGGAATATATACCCATTGTGGGCTCTAGCAGAGTATTGTAAGCGGGTCCCATTACCTTCCTTAGGAGCCTAAGTAGCTATAGTTCTTCCGGCTCTTGGTAATTCAGTGCTTTAATAATTTCAATAAAAGTAAAAGTGAGCACTGTTTAATTTAGTTCGTCTGTTGCAAGTGAACAGCCAGAGGCCCCGAAATATTATCAATTCACGGAATCTTATTTACTACTCCATATAGTTAAATTATGTTCAGACAGTACAATTGGGTGTCTATTATTGCCTGTCATGTTCAGGAGAGCAGATCCTCTGTCCCCAAATTCCCTGTCCCCTTGTGTCCTCCCACTTAAATTTTGACACGTAGTCTCTTACTTAGAGCAACTCCAGCAGGCCGGAATTGCAAAAATCCTAGACTATATTTAGTCTAGGAAGCAGATTTTGCTCCAGCAGATGGACTATATTTAGTCCAACCATTTTTCCGGCAATCCAAAAAGACTAAATCAAGGAACGAAAATCTCATAGACTATAATTTTAATATTATTAAATGGGAGAGAGGAAATAAGAAAAAGGAGGAGATCTGTGAAGAAGAAAATGAAGGAGAAGAAGGTCTGTGAAGGAGATGAAGAAGACGAAGTGGGAAGAGTCGGCAGCAACATATAGAATTTCAGAACGGATAGATACAATTATTAGGGTAATTAAAAAATCTATAAATATGTACAATAATTTAATAAATTTTACAGTTTTCAATCAATTATTCTAACATTTAGTAATTGTTAGTATTTTATTAATAATAATTTGTATTTTTATTATATTTGATTTTTATTTTTTATTTATAATCTCTCTTTAATTTATTTTTTAATAGAAAATCATGGTCCTCCGATGTATTATTTTTTAGATGGAAAATCATGGTCCTTCAAGATTTTTCAAATTCATTGATTATTTTAATCATTTATATTATAGTCCACAGGATAGTCCACAAGATAATCTTCTGCTGGAAGAATTGAAGACTATAGGACATCGGCTGATGTCATATGGACTAAATATAGTCCAACAGATAGTCCATCTGCTGGAGATGCTCTTAACATTAATTAATTCTAAAATTAAATAAAAAGACATGTGTCAAAATTTAAGTAGAGGGACACAAAGGGAATAGAGAATTTGGGGACAGAGGATCTGCTCTCCATGTTCAGTGGATCTTGTATCATCATCGATAATAATACATATAATAATGTTCAGACATATAATTATGTTCAGACAGTACAATTGGGTGTCTATTATTATAGTACATATAATAGTGTTGCAAGTGAATAATGTAATTTAATTTGTCTCTTATGAGTTTTAGTCACTTGTACGTGTAATATTACATTTAGTGTATATTTTCCTAAAAATTCACTTGTTCCCTTCAACTTTACGCAATAATTTGAAAGACGAGAATATTAGTACAAGAAACATAAATGACGTGTTAGAACTTTATTTTTTTGTGAGTTATTATTTAATTAATGTAATTAAGTCCACAATTTTTTTTTTAGTTTAACATATTTAATAGTAGTTTCTTACTAATTCATGTATAGTTACAATCTGTTAATTGAACTTTTTATTTTTTGTGTTATACATAATATTTTTAAATAGATATGTGTTGAAATGTAAATAATTTACATAATGCTAATTAGTAGTATAAAAATTATATATTATAATATTTTTTAAATATATATGAAAGAGCTTATGTAACCGCACCGCAAACGCATGTAACCGCAAATGCAAGTAATCGTAATCGTAAACGTATATTATGGTTGCAGCTGCGGTTAGTGCTTATAATCGCACCACACCACATCGCGCTCTCCCCTACAACATTCTTCAATATTTGGAGTTTTATAAGTAGTGTATACCTTAAAGAGTCTTGCTACATAATGCTAGAAACTGCATGTTTAAATTTTCATGTCTAATTTGATGATGATATGATTAATGTATAATTGTTAAGTAGTTTTTGTAAAGTCCTTCATGAGTATATGATGTACAAGCATAGGCGGAGCCATGTAGGGGCTCGGTTGGGCTGTAGCCCGGGCCATTTTTTTTTTACTTATATATCTTAGCCCAGCCCAAAAGCCTAAATAATCTCAAGGAACGGGAACTACCGAGCAAGGAACATTTCCTGCAAGAGGTACTATCGAGCAAGCGAGCAAGGAGCAGATTGAAGAACAATCTAGGGCACACTGCACATCTAGGGCTAAGTTGAAGAACATAACTCAACTTCAGGTAATTTAGATTTTATATTGTATGAGCAGAAAATTGGTTAGCATGTGATTAGATAGTAAGTTAATTGAGTTATGTGATAATCAAAAGAATTGCTTGAATATTCATGTTTCGTTAATGTTTTGGACTGCTATTGTTTGATATATAGCTAGAGGAATTTAGGCTGGGCTGAGGAAACATAAGGATGGTGATATGAGTTTATGATGTAAACCAATGACTGTGAATTGGTAACCTAAAACTGTGCCTACCAACTGTTTGATAAAAGTTCTAAAAGAATTGTTTTGGCTAAAAACTGAATATCAGAACAAAGTAAAGCATGAGCTTGATTTATTTAACATATGTGATAACAATTAAAGTGTTTTAGCATGTTAAACTTAAACAAAGTGTATTTTTTAGTCTAAAGCTAATAGATGAGTTTCTAACATGTTAAGGCAACTGTGGATACTGTTTTGGGCAGTGTATTAGGACTGAAATAGAGGAGTTATATATGCTCAAAGTTAGGTATAAACTAACTAGAGTTAGGTGTAAACTAATGCGCTTTCCACCCTACTGAACCTATTATTGGATCCTGTAGTAGTGATAAACAGATTTATCTTGGGGAGATCTAATCTACACTAGCAATTACCCTTCCTGTAAATCATTATGCAGGTGGCATTAAAAGCTACTACTTGCTCAGTTAGTGTTTGTGAAAGTGACATTAGATACTTCTGTTGTTTTTAAGCTGAATTTAGACATTTCTAGAGGTGATATACATTTACGCACAATTGAAGCATGAAAAATTGCTGCCACTTCTATCTACAAATTTTAGCGAGAGTTTTGAATGTCGATTCTTTTGTTTCTACCTGAATTTTGCTAAACTTTTAGTACTATGCTCCTAAATTCTGGCTATCTTGCTGATTGTTATATGTTTTAAAGCAGTAGTTGCTGCTATTATTTTGTTTCTGCTTTGAGAATTATAATAGTGTTTTATATTGCTGTTTTTGGTTCTCCATTGATCATTAGCAACCCTCTTTGACTTGTATTTCTCACCAAAAGCAATGGAAAGTCAAGGAAGCAAGAAAGAAAAAAACTTTGTTTTCTTTCTTTAAACCAAGAAAAAGTGCATCAACGACAACGACAACTGGTACTTGGTAGAAGAAAATTAATTCCTGGCTCCGCCCTTGTGTACAAGGACTTAGAATAGAAAGATAAAACTTGTTAGATTGATCTTATGGGCTGAATTGATTATAGATGATAGGATTAAATCGATCGTATAGTAATGTTAAGCGATCGTAAAGCTACTCTGTCGTTTCATAGAGTTTATTAAAGATAGCAGAGTTAACTATGCTATCGTAGAACATCTAGTGCAAGATCGCAGAGTCTGCTAGAAGTTTGCATAGTAAAGTGAAAGATCGCAAAGTCTGTAGGAAGATTGTAGAGTCCTCTCAAGTATCGTAAAGTAAAGTAAATATTGTAGAGTCCGCTCTAAAATTATTTTGTGAGAAAGTGAAAATCAGAGTGTGTGCACACATAGAAGGGGTGGTGGTGGTGGTGGTGAATAGGTGTAACTAATTTATTCGATTGACACTGACACTTTTAATATTTTATGCTAATTGAATTATTTAGATAGGTTATTGCGTGT
Organism: Panax japonicus; assembly: GCA_020205505.1. Classification (NCBI taxonomy): domain Eukaryota; kingdom Viridiplantae; phylum Streptophyta; class Magnoliopsida; order Apiales; family Araliaceae; genus Panax; species Panax japonicus. Next base: position 7,267,909 of record CM035111.1, on the reverse strand, counting down.
CTACTTAAGTATATGCAGAGCCTACTGATATGCAAAACTTATTGTGATGCAGAAGCTTCTTCGAATTATTCAAACAAGACAAAATCAGTCTACTTAGATATATTTATAAACCTATTATGCTATAACTTCCTTGTTGTTGTAATGAATCTAACTAGTATTTAGGTGCATAATTTAAAAAATGCAGGCAAAATATACAGTAAATAAGAACAGGCAAAATACACAGTTAACTCCATGTATAAGACAACTCAGATAATGATGGACACCACTATCCATTGTTGCTTCACAGCAACCTTTGCTCCACAACAACCTCCTTTGCACTATCCTATTCACCATTTGATCAATTACAAGCCACAGTAGACATGTATACACTTTTGATTAAGAAAAAAATAATATAACAATATCTAGAAATTTCTAGAAATAAGAAATTAATATCAAGGCACAAATAAATTGCTAGAAGTATTTCAATAAGGGCACGGTTAAGAATGATTTTTCAATTCGTTGGTTTTTAGCTTTAACTGTGAATGAAATATATAAAGAGATGACAACAACGACATGAAACCAATTTCATTAATTTCATAATCCCAAAAGAAAGATATAAACAAAACCAAGAAAGGAAGGGATTTGAATTTTAAGCTAAATTGCTAGAATCAAGGAATAAATATTTAGAAGGATTAGCAACAGTAAATCAACCAAGAAAAAATCTTTTGACTTTGTAAAATAAGGCTGAGATTTGCATAATTGATGTTGTTTCCAAAATGACTTCCCATCTCTTGAATTAGAAAATTCATCTTTAAGAAATAAAAACATAATTGATTTGGTTTCCAAAAGAGGCTTCCAAGATTTGAATTTGAAATGACAACTATTTGAAATAAGGAATTGATTAGGCTTCCAAAAATAATAAGATAGGAAACTTTTAAGCATATGAAATACTCTTTTTAAAATAATGTCCAGTACAAAAAAATTGCATTGAAATTTGTTAAATAAGCTAAAAATTCTTACATTTTATTTCCTAGATGAAATCCTTTGGACCTAACCATGTGGTGGCACCAAACACCTTTTCTTCACACAGGCTCACTTGATATCATGCATGAATATTCTATAACCTGTGAATCACAAAACAACTCCATACAAAACATATGTTGTCATCGTTAAAGTAAAACTCATAAATTATAAGAAAGGTCACAGAGTCCGCTCAAGGATCGTAGAGTGCTCATCGTAGAGAGCCATTCAAAGAGCATATCGTAGAGAGTGCATCATATAGTGTCTCTCTACTCGTAGAGAAAGAAATCATAGAACAGAACGTAGAGTACAAGTTCGTTGAGTAATTCAAGCGTCGAGCTATACGATATGTCCAAGTCGTAGAACATGCAGACCTGTCATAGGATTGACAATGAGGAGTCTTGCAGAGTGAAGATATTAAGATGTTTTTCAATCATTTCTAATTCTAATAGAAAATCAGATAGTGGTATGTCTAAACAACTATCTTGGAGATGTGGCACTGATGTGTTAAAATTATGTACTGCAAGTGCACAGTATCGAATTGAATAACTAGCAAATACAGGTCGAACCCACATAGACTAGATTAATTTTAATGTTTCCTTAATATCTATTTTAGGTGAATTAGAAATAAAGATTGAAAATTGATTAACTAGAATATGAAAACTAATAATGAGGAAACAATCTAGGAATCCGAATCCATTAAATAATAAACATAACATATAATTCAACATCTTTTATTTTTATAACTCAACTATGATTTTAATCTCATTTCCCTTTAATTTAGTAATTTTACAATTAACGTGGATAAGCATAGACTATAAAAATTAAAGGATTAACTATAACCCATTAAAACTTCTTTGAGCAAGCATGAATTATGAAAAACTCATATCTTAACAATAATCTATCAAAACCTCTTAATTAATTTAAAATCACATAAGAACTATAAAACGAATATATTTCAATAACGAAACATGAAGACGAAATCAATTACACATAAAAGCATAAATAATAGAAGAGATGAAAAATATTATCAAGAATAATTATTTAATTTCATCTTCATCCTAGATTAAAGAAATTAGCTAGACATAGAAAATAATTAAACTAACTAAAATAAAGAAAAGAAGAAGATTAAAAATAAATAAGAAAACTCTCTTTAATAAACGATCATCCAACGAACGTACAATGGAGAAGTAATTTAATCTACTCATACTCCTAACCTAAACTAATACAATACCTAATACTTAATCCTCTTTAAAACAAGAGACATATTTGTAGGGAAAATAAATTTGAACACTAATTTAGATTCGTTGAACTTGGACATTTTTGTTCCCTTTCCATGCAGGTTTCAACTTCCTAGTTGCAATCAACTTCTCAAAGAGATCTTCTAGATAAAGAGATCTTCTAGATAGACGTTCCTTTCTCTTGTTGGATTTGACTTGCACACCAAGATTGTTTCACCTCTTTCCTTCTCCTTCCAGGATTCTTTTGCGATATTCTTTACATGAATAAGAGCATTAAATATCACTTGATCACCAAGATTTTGACTTTATTACAACACATATTATTTCCTACAAAATAAAATAAAACATATTAATTTAATAAACTAATATAATTAAAAGGACAAAATTAGGGATAATAAAATGTATGAATTATGTGTCTATCAAATACCCTCATACTTTGCTTTTGCTCATCCTCGAGTAAAATAAAAATAAAATAAAAATAAAACAAAAATTATACTATCCCATTTTTGTAGGAAACACGATTGTACTTAGCATGTGTAATAAGCCTTTAAACACCAAGGTTACCCCAAGTGGACGAGTTGTGTTTTGTGAGGGTTTGCATTGAATATACCCACAAAATTTAAATAAAATATTTTTGGGCTCAACAAATTATGAAATTGAAAGAAAACTTCAAAATATCCATGAGCATTATAAACAAGCAAGATTAAATTCAAAATCACACTTTTACCTTATCAAAAATACTCAAATCTTCATTTTAGACACCATTCTTCATTAAATTAATTTCATGTGATGCATGTATATGTATATGATGTAACTCTTAGTTAGGAATTAAATTTTACTATGAAAATCAAGTAAACTCATTTTTCTTTTTCTTTTTTTTCTTTTTTTTTTCATTTTTTTATTTTTTTTTCTTAACTTGTGCAGTGTCTCATTTTCTTAGGTGTTTCAGAGTTACCCATGTAGTGAGCGTTGAATCAATGACTCCCAAACCAATTGTCTTTTGGGCACTAGGTGTAAAGTCACCCCTAAGAGTTTACTAACTCAAGTAACAAAGGCTACAAAATTATACAAGTCAAGCTGCTTTTATCCATCACACTTTTCAGCGTGAATATCGATGTTTCCTGAGGCTTGAATACTCAGTTATTTCATTCAATGGACATTGAAGCAGTTATTTATTTTTCAACTTCTCTTTTCTATTTTTTTGAAATTACTCGAATCATAGTTTATACCCCACAAATAAGAATTAGTACAAACGTGAAGTGCAATATTCTTGTGAAATTAATTTTAATCCAGATGGTGTTTCGAACTAAGATTTTGTATCTTATGAAAGATTCAAGAGTTCTAAATATTTTAATCTTAATCATGAGTTTTACTCCACAAACATTTATTAGAATTAATTCAATTTATAAAAAGTCAAACAAAATTTTAAAACTTAAATTTTTTTTAAATTTTTGTGTTTTTACTATATTTTCCTAAAAAGAAAAAAAAATCAAATACAATAATACAAACAAACTCTCCCATACCTAAATTATGTATTGTCCTCAATGTATGCAAATGAAGAAAAGAGAACAAAGATGTAAAATAATTGTACCTTGTATGCGGGGAATTTGTTCTGCAAAAAAATGTGGTGAGAAAGAAAACAAATGTACATATCTACAAATTTTTTAAATCCTAAAAATTATATGACTAAAAATGAATGTTACAAATGGGTAAGTGAGTGTGAACTTTGCATTATTTTCAGGAGGTCTAGGAAATTGAAAATAGTCAGAATTTTCATCACAGTTATGCTTAAAATTTACCTCAAGAAAACTTTCACTAACATGTTCAAATGATGGAAGAATTGGTTTAAATACATGTTCTAATTTAGTTGACTTATTTGTAGTGGATCTCAACAGCTCATTAACCTTATCTAAATATTCATATTCATTCCAAATTTGGTCAAGGTGATTTAAGAAAAAATCAATTGGATCTTTTTCAGGGTATGTGTGATAACCCGAATTTTCAAAAATTATTAAAATAAGAATTTAATAAATAAAATTCTTATTACGAGATGTTTTGAGTTTGTATACGTGTATATATATGTTATATATTATGAAATATATGATTTGGTGTGACGCCCCCAAAATAGGTATACAACACCCATTCTTAGTCACCAAATACATGGTACAGAAACAACTACAACTTTATTAATACAACATAAAAACTGTGAGTTTAAATACAAATATTGTCATCTAGACAATATCCACACTCAAATAAGTCCTCGTTACAATTACTAATACACTATTTTACAGAATAGTGAGGACTACTAGAACAACTTCTAGAACCATCATTTCACACCCTGACTAGTACTCGCTACATTCTCGCCTCCTGAGAAGAAAAATGGAACAACAAGGAAAATGGTGAGCTCAACTAGCCCAGTAAAGAACATTATGACTAAGATAATATAGAAAAATTATCGTTAGTCCTCAACAGGGAAAAATCTAATAGAATACAATAGATAACCAGTTTTAAATCAATCTTCGCAGCGGAAATAATAATTCATTAGAAGAGTTAAGTAGGGAATGCAAACTACTATATTCTATATATGAATTTAAAAGTCCATCGTCGATATTTTATCCCTGTAACATCAATCAATATATATCTGGAATCAAATATTCATCTTTGCACTACAGGCCAAAGATATTCATCAATTGGTCATGTTCATCTAAACACCTGTTCATCTTTGCACTACGGGCCAAAGATATTAATCAGTCGGTCATGTTCATCTCAATACCTGTTCATCTTTGCACTACGGGCCAAAGATATTCATCAAAAAATCATTCATCTTTGCACTACAGGCTAAAGATATTCAGTAATATCATCATTTAGGACTGAGGATGATGAAAAATATTTTAAAGAAAATGAATCCAGTGAAACAAAAGAACAAGTATTAATGATTCGTACTTTAAATAATCCAAGTTCAAAAATACTTCATAAATAACCAGATTGGAGTAAATTTCAAGAATGAAGATCAAAACATAGATCCAATCAAAGATAGGAATCATAACAGACAATCTTGGACACAGAAAAGAAAATTTAATTTTTCTGTGACTAGTGTCGTATTCGTGAATAGTGCCGTATACATGAATAGTAATTCCGACCTCAAAAGATAGAAATTTCATAAAAAAAAATATCATCATGCTTCGTGAATAGTACTTGTGAATAGTAACTCGTGAATAGTAACCTATGACTAGTAACTCATGAATAGTAACTCATGAATAGTAACCCCGACATGAAAAAGTTCCATATTTGTTAAAAATTTCCAACCAATATTTCGGCATAATGATATTGAAGAAATAATATCATTTTCGAATAAAATAACATCTCTTACCTCAGAAAGAATAGTACTTATGACTGGAATACCGGATATAGTGTTGAAAGAACTTGCACCGTATAACAATACTCAAAGTACTAAAATACTCACAAAATACACTCGATATTATAGAGAGAGAAATAGAGAGAAAACTTCAGTTTCTGGTGTGATTTTCAATTCTAACCTAAGCACCCTATTTATAGAAAAATGCTTAGAACACCAAAGCAGAAAATTTAATAAAATATTAATATATATTATAAATTTCCTTAGCCCAAATTTGAAAATCTGAATTCAGATCATTTATAACACATGTGAGCCCACTAATTGCACAAAAAACGGTTTTCTCAAAATAATTAACCAAAACTCCCAAAAATCAATTATTTTGGAACTTCAGAACTTCAATAATTCATAACAAATAGCCCTTTTGTCAGAAAATTCGAATCTCGTGACTTTTTATAGGAAATTCAATTCTCTACAACTTTGCAGAAGAAAGTTTTTTCAAATTCCAAATAGAAATTGACCGAAATCCACATACGGATGATTTTACAGGCTATAATCAAATTTCAGTCAAGAAATGTGGTCCACTGACATACAAAACATGTGTTAAACAAATTTTGCAACAAAAATACTCTTCATCCTCATATACTTATATATCCCACATTCATTGTAAAAATATTATCATTATTATATTATAATAATATAATAAAATATTATTTTATCAAAAAAGATAAAATATTAATTTTTAACAATTGCCACTTTAAAACTTTTCTCAATCTATATCCACATAAAACCAATATTTCTCTCATCATATAAATCAATAATTAATTATTCATAAATAATATTACAGAATCACAGTACTGACAACCAGGCCGTTCCCAGGAAAGAGGGGGCTTTCCGATAAAAATTTCTCTTTACTGGCGCACAATTTGGTGACCAAACCTCTCTTTAGACAGAACTTTCTAGACATTGCCAATAATGTTTTCTAATAATATTATTCAGATAATATAAATTATTGCTTCGATAATGGAAAATACTGTGTAGTGACAATTATTGAAACAACAGTAATATAAAATATCAACGCAGCAATTATTGAATCAATAAAATAAAATACTGAACAGTAACTACTGTAAAAATTATTGAGTAGTGCTTTCTTACGTAAGAATCAATAATTGGTGCAATATCGTGTGCTACTGTGCAACAATGCGTATTACTGTATTTTAACCATCGGGTATTCCAACAGTATTAACGGTAACATCTACGCCGTTATTTGTAAACAACTCATACTTGTCTTTTTCTTTATCCAATCGCTTTCCGTTATGGGACCACAAAAGACTGCGCCGTCGTACGAATATTCCCCGACAATAAAAATATTCCACGACCAAACAAATATTCCCCGACAACAATGAATATTTTATAACCACCTATTTATTTTAAAATATTCGCGCATTTTACTCATAACTAACCACATTAATCAATTCAACCCTTACTTTTTCAAAATAATAAATAGAGGAAATTCCATTTTATTAAAAAAAAATCCGGGGTCTTACATTTGGTGTGAATATATATATATATATATATATATATATATATATATATATATATATATATATATATATATATATATATATATATATATATATTGGAAGAATGGGGTTTAGTAGTTAATTTCATTTAACTATTGAAGAAGGTAAATGAAATTGTTTGAAAATGGAGTTAAGTTAATTTAATTAAGTTGAAAATTATATTATGGAATAATATTTGATTATTATGCCTTGTGGCAATGAATTTATAATGAATTAAATCTCATAAATAATATGAGTAATTCACTTAATTAAAATAGCGAATTAATGTAAAAAAATTAAAATAAGTATTTAATGGTTAAAATTCTTGTTTTGAATTGTTTTAATAAAATGAGAAAGTAATATATATTACATATAAATGTAATATGTTAATGTATTACGATAGTGAATTTCGTAAATAGTAAAATGTTTATCTAATGAAATAAATATTTTAGTTGAAGTATTTATGGAATAAAATGAATTTTCGATGAACATTATTAGAGAATAGTTTATTTAAGTATGATAATATGGATTAAACGATTTTATAATCATGTGTTTACTTTATTACGTTAATGGAATGGAATATTTTAATTTAATTAAATAATTAAATTAGAGGATTAATGATTTGTTAAACAAATTATAACTATATTAGCTAATTAAATATTGTGTTGGCAAAATAAAGATTATAATTTAATTAGGTAATGTGTGACATGAGTACTATAGGATAAGAGAATTATAAAAATAAAATAGAAAGGGTTTTAAAGTGTATCAACCAAACAAGGTCTTATGACCTTTGGTATATTGTAACTGCTGAGACCCTTAATTTATTTGAGCGTAAACCGTTTGTCAGTTTTTATGTTACGCATTATTTTGCCAAGTCTAAATAACAGAGAGAAATGGGAGCCTTATAGAGGGTTTGAGAGATAAAGAAATTTTATGTGGATTAAGAAGAGAAATCCTGAGAATCAAGAGGGAAGAAGAGGTGCAATCAAGGTTTCCTAATCATCTTATAACCAATCTAAAGAAGAAATCAAAGGAAACAACTTGGTTAAAAAATATATTTTTGTGTTCTTGTATATACTTCTCTGTAAATGGATTTTGGTAGAGGATTTGCTAAGAATTGATGATATACTTGTTAATAGATGTGTATAATCTGGTATATAACCTCTGTAATGGGTTTTGTAGTAATCGAATTGGTGTAAATATGTTAAGAGATAAAGAATTTGAGTTTTGGCATAATATGTACAAGATGGTTTATTTTAGACCCAAAATTGATGATTAAATCATGTGATAAACTGTAAATAGAAGATAGTTTGTATTAATGCATTGAGAAATGAAAAGAATGCAAGTTGAATGAATCAATTTGGTTAAAAAATGAATTCGTAGTGAATGAATTCGCTAAACATGTTAAAACATGAAAATAGAATATGAACATGAGTTTTGGGTCAAGATTTAGGTTGGTTAATGTTTCCATAAATTGTTATAATTCTAGTGTTGAGTTCTATGAATTATGAATCCATAGAATCAAAAATGGACTAATTTAGATGTGTATAACTCAAGTTATGAAGATTAGAAGGAGAAAATGTTTAAAAATCGCGAGAATAGTAAACTACAGAATTTGGCTCTGCTAACGGGCGCAACTGCGCTGTGACCTAAGTCTTTTGGGGTGCATCTGCCCTCTAGGGCGTAGCTGCGCTGTGTCCAAGGCTTAATTGGGCGTAGCTGCACTTTAGTTTTGTTCGGTGTGACTATTTTGACCTCGTGTAGTAAAACAGCCTTAACCTTTTCCTAACAATTCTGATTGAGAAGATTCAAGATGATCTGGAACGAGGAAGAATAGACCTACAACTTTAATTCTTTAAGTTTTTCAATTTGAGGTTGGGAACAGGGGTCAAAATGGCCATCTTTGGGACTGTTGTGTTTTCAGAGGCAATCAGAGGGCGTCGGGCATACACGTATGTAAATGTGGTGCTTCTGACGATAAAAGATATTTTTTTAAGTTATAAAACATGAATGTTAGTAAACATAATGATGCTTAACATTAATAAATAATGTATTAGATAATTTGTATAATCATACTAAGCATACACAAGAGAGATAAATAGGGCGTGTGACGAATAAATATCGAAACGCCGTGATAAGTGTTAATGAACATAAAAAGTGTTTTAAATCAAATGAAATGAATGTTATAAGATATGAAATATGGTTAATATAAAACCAATAAGTAGTCCTATCAAGACTTAAACACTTGAATGAACTTCGAGTGTGACCTAAGAAGAAATATAGTGAGATATAAGTTGAAAGTTAACACAATCAAATTGAACATTGTATATTGATTAACAGGAAGGGCTATGAGATATAGGGTAAAATTTACATTACAACTACTATGCGTTTCTATGTGACTAATAGTTTATGTGCATGATTATATAATTGCGTAGGGCACGTGAAATGCAGATAACTGTAAGCTGTTAAATTGTTATTGGTAAACAACGATCAAGGCAAGCCTTTCAGCTCCTATTTGCTATGTGAACTTGATGATGAAATATTTTAAATCTTTGTTGCAAAGAGCATGATGTGTTATATATGTGTTGAAAGTATGAAACGTTAAAGTCAATTTATGACTACGTTGGTTGAGTAATGAATACTGATTGAGTAAAGAACTTAATATTTATACTTGTTATATGAACTGCAACATGTATGGTATGTTAGTTTAATTTTTTATGAAATATATGTTAAGCATGTTATTATGTGCTACGTGATGCATGAAAACTGTTAGATTTTGCTGGGCTGTCGAACTCAACCTTGTAAATAACCATTTTTACAGGTTAAAGATTTAAGGTAACGATATGTGCTACTTGAATGACATGGAACAGATGAAATGCAGGAAGATTAAATACTTTAGTTATAGCAGTTATTCTTATAAACCATGTTTAAGGTTTTGAGATATGTACTTGATAAATTATGACTATGTAATAATAAACTGTAAAGTTTGAGTTATCTGATATGTAAAAGTTATCGGATTTAAATGTAAGATTTTATATAATAACTTTGAAGAAGTGAATCATAAAATAACTTGATTCATAGAAGTGTAAATGATTAAGGTTTTGATTCAAGGAATTGAAGTAAGAAGACATAAAAGTTTAAATTTTTCCGCATTTTATTAAGTTTAACATCAAATAATAATGTAAAATCAGAAGTAAGACTTATTATTAACGACCGAAGTCGATAGTTGAATTGTATGAATTTTGGGGTCGTTACAGTATGGAACTTTAGGCTTATAGACTTTTTCAACCGACTCATTAAATGCAACATAATCAATTTTAGGCATAGACTCATTATTTTTAGACTCCTCAAATTCACTTGACTCAAACTGTGTAGAATTGAATACAAAATTTTCATTTTTCTCATCATTTTTACAACCATTAAGATTTTCAAAATTAACCTAAGAGTTACTAGAAAATTCACCCACCTCTTGTTCATTTATTATGGTGGCTAATTTATTCATTTGAATTTCTAGACGAGATATAACTTGATCCATGCTAAATTGATTTTCCTTTAAAACTTTCGTAGTTTTCTCTAAGGCACTAAGTCTTTCCTCTTCTTCATTTGATAATTCTTGTGGATATTGAGGTTCTGGATCCGAATATGGATATGAATATAGATATGAACTTAGATAAGAAATTTCATAAGTTGGAAAAAATCAATTTACTTGGTGTGCATTAAAATTTTCGTACGGTTCTTGATTCCAAGCAAAATTATTATTCCAACTATAATAAGAATCCATTTTTTCATAAATCAGAAAACAAATAGACAACTAACCACGAAAGTCATACACAAAAAAATATAATAAAAAATATATAAAATAAAAGTCCTAATTCTACGGTTAACCTAAATAAAATCTAGACAGCTCCTAACTATTCCAAGTTACACCGCAAGGTCCACCAAATTCAAAATTAATCACACCACTAGTCAGGTAAGTGTAAGAAAGGTGGGAGTCTCACTGTGGGTACGGTGGCTAATTGAATAACCACACATCCTTTAGGCGTTTTCTTTTTGAACCACTTGCCTAGACACCAGTAGTTTGATTTTTAAAATTTAGCCTTCTCTTGGAGTCCCTTGTCCTAATTGAGCTCGAGAGTCCTAGGGGCCAATGTTTACTTGATTTTAATAGGTCATGGTCATGCAAAATGCAAATTGGGTTATTTGTGGGCCAAGGAAGGGTGATGAGTCAAGCCTTAGTAAGGTTCTTCGCGTTAAATCACATGATCCACTGTTGGTGCGGGCCCCCCGCTAATATCTTTGAGTTTCATTCTTGCAAGCGTACGTACTCTTCGGAACATAATTCGAAATCACAAACATTTCTCTTCATCTAAATACGATTCGAATACCAAAAATATTTAAAATTATTTTTAATTCGTAAAACGTTTATATTCCACACATGACAAAGATCTAACCAATTGTTTTTATTTTATTTTACATAAATTCACGCAAAACTCTAAAGACATCAGATAACCAAAACAACTATGCAAACCATATTACCAACTGTCCCCATGTCCTCAAGAGCTCCAAAATATCTCATCCTTTATTTGAACTATTCACCAAATAATATTACACCAAAGAATATACTACTAATATCTCTTTATCACCAACTCTCCTAAGTCCTTAAGAGTTTCAAAATATCATAACCTCCAATCAAATTAGTTCTCAAATATTATTACACCAAATATATACTACTACTAAGATCTTTCCATCACCATACCAAACTCCAAATCATATATCCTACTATCTGAATAAACAAACGATAGTTTTCAAAATCTCTTAAAGATTCATCACTTAATATCTAATCATTTAATAAATCAATCATTCTCTTAGTGCAAACCTTAACCCAACAAATTCCAAAATCTCCCCATACTATCACTCAAAATTTCATATAAAATAACTCCAATATTCTACTAGGAAATAATCGCAATATTTATTTACTCCAAAAAATTAATCTAATTACCTCGAATCTTTACAACAACTCAAAATTACAAGAGATCCTTTGTACTTACTAATTTTCACTTTATCATATTATCCCACCGATTCACATACCTCAAATTATTCACAACTTAACAAAAATCAGGATCTAACCCAAATAAAATCCTCAATTCCAAAATCATAATAATTTGTAATTACCTGAAATAACTCTAACAAATAATTCTCCAATATCAAAACTCACTGATACAATTGCTCATATCATAATCGTATAATCATTTCTTAACTGAACAAAGTATGGCATTATTCTTCTTAATGATCAAATCACCATCCTTAACTAACATTATTGCTCCAACGAATATAACAATAATAATCTTAACAAGTTAACTCGCCTTTCTCAAATCAATTACAATTTAAAGAGCTAAAATCAAATCAAGACCAACCAAACAGAGAACAAAATCAAATCAAACTCCTACGTCTACCTAATGATTTACCCATAACTCATAGGTCAAACCTAAATAGATTTTCTACAAGAAAGAACCTAAGCTTTGATACCATCTCTGGAACAACCCGGGTCAAATTCCGAGTCCGGAACAAATCTTGGGTCAAATCCCAAGTCCGAATTGAATCAAATCCATCACAATAAGGCCTCAAACTACTGGCCCAATAGTATCTTCTTGGGTCATTGTAGCCCACCACAGGCTCCCAAAAGGTCATGACTTGAAGGTACTATTGGTAGTTACTTAATTCCTTATATGCACACAAATTTTTCTCCTATTTTTCGACGTGGGACTGGGGTGCTACAGAACAAATGATGAATGATGGGATGTTTAGAAGCTTTTTGCAGTTCATGTAAAACCAAACGAGGGAGACTTGTGTACAAAATACGGGTGGAAATGATAGCAACGCACGACTTGTCACGGCCAAGCAGTTAAAAGAGTTGGGACCACCAGAATTTATTGGAAAACCGGATCCGATCAAGACAAAGACGTGGGTTAAACAAATTACCAAGATATTCGATATCTTGGGATGTACGGAGGAATAGAAGGTTCCATTCGCCACCTTTATGTTTCGTGGCGAGGCAGACTACTGGTGGGAGTCTGTGAAACGTACCCAGCCTGCCGCACTCAGTATGTCTTAGAAAATGTTTCAAAAACTTTTCAATGACAAGTACTTTTCTGAAAGTATTCGCCATATGAAGGAGGTAGAGTTTATTAGACTAGAACAAAACAACATGGCAGTGTCCCAATACGAGGCGAAATTCACAGAGTTATCCAGGTTTGTACCTTATTTGGTAGAGAATGAGGAACGAATGATGAGGATGTTTCTGAGAGGTTTAAAACCTGAGATTCGGCAATATCTTATCTCTCATAATTTTTTTTTAAATTTAGATGTTGTAAACAGGGCTCAATTATTAGAGCGAGATAATGAGTATGTTCAACCGAGGGACCACAACCAGGGTCATACCGGTGGCAGCAGTCATCGGAGCAATGAAAACCAGCGGGGAGGAAAACATTCAGACAAAAGCGGTAACCACTTTGGTGGTAATTGTGGCCATGATAATAGAAGAAGCGAGTCGGGGGGAGATTTAAAAAGAGAAGATACAACAATGACAACGTGAAGATGTCAGCACCAACTGTTTCTAAGGGAGGAGAACGACCACCGGTCGTATGCTATAAATGTGGAAAAGAGGGACACATCAGCCCAAACTGTCCGCAATAGTTCAAGGTATGTTATAGTTGTGGAAAGGAAGGACATATCGCTCAAGATTGTACTGTAGCGAAACCAAGTCCAGCGGGGATGGTGACTCAAAAGGCTGTCCCAGAAAAGTCAAAGTCAACGGTTCCTAGAAGAGCGTTTGTTGTGACTGGTCAAAATGTGAGGAACCAAAATGAGGTGATCATGGGTAAGCTAATCATAAATTCTTACGAAGTTTATACCTTACTAGATACAGGTGCTACCCATTCATTTATCTCTCCTGCTTGTGCTCAACGTTTAAACTTGACTCCGGAGAAATTAGACTTTGACTTATCTGTGGAGACTCCATTAGGAGAAACTTTCATTGCATCCACTGTTTATAAATCTTGTTTTATCCAATTTGGTACCATCACATTACCCGTTGATCTTATTTCTTTGAAAATACTTGCATTTGATGTGATTTTAGGGATTGATTGGTTAACTACTCATCATGCTAAAATTGATTGTTTTTGTAAGGTTATTAGTTTTCATATTCTTAACCAACCTGTTATACGAATCCAAACAACCAAACCACAAAAGTCAATCACTGTCATATCAAGCCATAAAGCTATTCGTTTATTGAAAAATGAATGTCAAGCTTTCTTAGCCCAAGTCACGGACTTGAACAAAAACACGTCAGATGTGAATAATATTTCTATTATTAGTGAATTTCCTGACGTATTTCCCGAAGAACTTCCCGGTTTACCCCCTGTAAAGTTCCCGAACCCGGATACTTGAAACCCGAACTCGGTACTTCACGATACCATTTCTATGAGCGGAATAATACTAATAATAATAACAATAATATAAATTTTAAACTTAACTTTCATTTATCAGAGTCTAATCCCAAGTACGCAACCTTTACTACATTCTTTACATGATATAAAATACATATCATAACTTAGTACAGTCTAACTATTACAAATGATACAAATAAACAAATTGTGTTTGCTTTCCTTTTTCACTTGATCTTGGTCGATCCCTTCTAGCTGTTCACACTTAGCTGAAAACATTTAAATTAAGCAAGGATGAGCATTTGAGTGCCCAGCAAGTATTATATATATATAAACTGAAAGAATTTAAATATTTTCTTTATAATATTCTTCTACAACCAATCAATAGTTGTGAAGTGATCTGTACCAATAATAATAACATAACAACCCTCGTTCAAATTTTTGAAAATGTGTATTGACTATACATGGGGTTTCTGTGACATATTATGAACATTATTTTTCATTTTCGAAAAGGTTAAACAGAAATTCATCTGTAAACCGACATTGCTTACGGGCCTGAGGGTGTACAGTCCATGGGCCCTGTATTGATCAATACTATATTGCTAGAACGATATTATCGTTCATCCTTTGTCCGCCGTAGCGCATAAAAATTTTCCCATTATCGGGATGTTCATACCTGTCGGGTTTTCATAACAAAGGTCTTATATAATTCAACACACACACACACACACACACACACACACACACACACACACACACACACACACACACACACACACACACACACACACACACACACATATATATATATATATATATATATATATATATATATATATATATATATATATATATATATATATATATATATCAAAGGTGTATCAACATGCGATTGAATACAATGATTATCCAAGTGGGGACACTTGTATAACCATTTTTAGAAATTAACGAACAGAATATATATTTGAATTATCATATACTAACATGTTGATAATTCATGGGCGTATATAATATAGGCTTTAACAATCTGTACAGTAATAATATAACTTTGAAACATTCTTACACTTGTCCAATGCATAAAGAAAATGCAAAGATAGGATACTTGCCTGATGCGCTGCTTACAATTACGAAACTTAGATTTATCTTTTCTATCACGACCTATCAATAATCAGATCATTCTATCGATTAGAATCACATATCATAACACATAGTACTGCTTATTGCAGTCAGCACATAACATAATCACATTGTCATACATGTTCAACAATCATGTTATCACAAACAAACATCCACTCATTCCTAATCACATTGTCACACAACTTTATTCACCATTGAATCACAAATAAAATAATTAACTAACTAAATTTCTAAGTCCAGATCAATTTCTAAACCATGTCGGTCTACCGACATCTTTATCGGGTAGTTATCGAGTCTAAGACTCTAAACAGTTGTTCAATATCCACTTAGACTAATTAAATAACAGTCATATCATTTTTCATGACCTTATAATAATTATAAAATAATTATTACCATTTACCATAATTTTTGAAATATCAGAATCATTATTAAATGATTTAAATACTAATCAATTCTATTATCATTAATATTTAATTAATATTAAACTATTAATCAAACCATTACCAAAATATTAAAGTTATGTATATTAACTCAAAATATTCTTAACGTATTTATATTACCTTTAAATGATTTTAAAACATTTAAAAACATTATTAAATATTTACCATTAATATTTAAATATTAATGAACTATTTATCCAAATATTAAAAGTCATAAATTATAACTTAAAATATTTTTAATTCATTTTTATCCATTTTAAATGATTTTTAAATAAATAAAACCATTTTAAACTATTTATTTAATATAATTATTAAATAAATTTAATATCATTAATCATTAAGTAAATATCATTAATATTAAATTATTAATGAAAATATCCCTTAAATATTAAAAGTTATTTTTTATAACTTCAAATATCTTTAAACACTTTATTTTCATTTAAAATGATTTTTAAAATAATAAAATCATTTTAAAACTAATTTATTTAATATAATTATTAAATAACTTTAACATCTTTAATAATAATTAATTAATGAAATTTACCTTTAAATATTAAAAGTTATATTTTATAACTTAAAATATTTTTAAATACCTTATTCTTAGTTAAAATGATTTTTAATTTAATAAAATCATTTTAATTCATTTATTTAATTCATTTAATAAATAACTTAATTATCATTAATATTAATTTATTAATGAAAATTATCACATAATATTAAAAGTTATCAAAAATAACTTAAATTATTTTCTTATACCATAATATAATTTTTAAATGATTTTTCAAATATTAAAATCATTTTTAAATAATTTATTTAATATAATAATTAAATAAATTAAATACTTTTAATATTCCAAAAATATTAAATATATATGAAATATATTTAAAATAATTAAAAACTAATTTTCAGAATTTAAAATAATTTTTAATAATTTATTTTGTATTTTTAATAATTAAAAACTATTTTTTTCTATTTTTAAATTATTTTTGGAAAATAAATATAATAAACCGTCGCAATAGTCCTTTAGCGACAAAAAGCGTCGCTGTTGGTGTTCTTGAGCTCAAGAACACTGACAGCTTCGTGATCAACATGCCATGTTTGACCATGTATAACTTTCTGTACAGATTGTTTCTGGGAGATATAACACATACATCTTGTAGAGCTCATGTAATAATACAATTAACAACAAATATCATGGCTAAACAACATCAGATCTTGGAGATATTGGCCATCAAAGTAGTTGTCAGAGCTGTTCTTCACAAAGAACAGTTCGAGGTGCCTACTTTGGACCTCTATAACTTGCAATCCGTGTAATGTTTGTGTGATCTATCAATTTCAGTGTGTAGACCTCATGTAGGACTACAACTATAACACTTAACATCATCATAATAATAAAAGATCCAACCGAAAATCGCTGGTCAAAGTTCACCACGGAAAACGCTCAAAAATTTTCTAGGTTCGTGTTCTTGCCAGTTTCGGTCAACGATGTTTGACCGTTTATAACTCCTGATATATAGCAGATATGAACTTGATTCTTTTTGTATATTAAAGAGAACATTACAGAATACATGTTACAACTTTTAAACATTAAAAACAAATAACATACACGGATCTAGAGCCTCTGACATTTGCCTAAAAATAACAGATTTCGGTTTTTCAAAAGTTGGAAAAACTTTGATTTTGAGCACTTTGATGTTATGGGTCATGAATTTAACAACCCAGAACATTAATACACTCCCTATTACACAACTTTAAACAATCAGTTGTATCAATTAACATAGAATCAAAGGATTTCTTATTTTTGAGATTTTATACCTTTCTTTGATCAAATCTTTGATTTTCTTGATTTTTGGCTTCTGATCTGTTATGGCTGATCGTGGGGCTTCATTAAGGGATTGATATACTTGGAAATTTCGTTGGTTCTAGTGTGAGAAGAGTTGGTGAGACAAAGATTTAATTTGACAAAGTTTTGTGCACTTTCTCTCTCCCAATCTATTTATAAACCAACAAGATGCAATGAATGGCTGATATAGAACCCTTGTGCTGTCAATTAAAGGTCAAGGAAGTTGTTGGGAGTTGTTGGTTTGGTGAACAACTCTCATCTATTTTCAAAACCTACATATTCTAGCTTAATAATGCAAGAGGGGCATTTTTGTCATTTGTTAAATCAATTAAATGGCATTCTTGTCATTTGTAAACCCTTAGGGTTTAGGTTTTAGGGTTTGATTCAAGCAAACAAAAAATCTAGAATTTCCAAACTTAGGATTTTAGCAACTAGGGTTTATAAAGAAAATAATATTATTTTAGTTTCTAAAATTTAAAAATTAAATTTGTTAACTAGATTGAGTTAATAATTAAATTATACAAGAACATTAGGGTTTCAAACCCCTACCCACAATAACCTTGCCAATTAGGCAATTAGTGTTTACAATTTCGATAATTAGGGTTTCTAACTTTTGAAATTAGGGTTTATAATTTAGGAAAATAATAAGGATTTTAAATGATTACGATTCTCCCTAATTAGGGTTAATACATATAACACCGATCATAAATCACATTATCGTGATTACTTAACGACTTAACAAATTCTCAAAGTCGTGAATGACTTTCGCATTAGGGTTTCAAATCAATTAGAATTTAACAGTTTGAAACTAGGGTTTTTATTTATTAAATAGGGTTTCTAAATAATAAAATTATATAATGCATAACATATATCATATAACACAGTTAAACAACAGTCTTGAACTTACAGCTGAGTTCCAAATTAGAGTTTTAACACTTAAAATTAGGGTTTTAATAATTTAGGGTTTCTAGAATTTTAATTAGGGTTTACCTAATTAATACATTTAATACATGTCATAAATTATATAACACACTTATAAAACAATCTTGCACT
Organism: Panax japonicus; assembly: GCA_020205505.1. NCBI lineage: Eukaryota > Viridiplantae > Streptophyta > Magnoliopsida > Apiales > Araliaceae > Panax > Panax japonicus. The sequence continues at coordinate 7,248,840 of CM035111.1, read as the reverse complement.
CTAATTTGGATATCAAATTAGGGTTTAACATTATTACTAAGGTTTGATCATAATACACCGTAATTAACCAACCATTATCAATACAGAAATACATTACATATTCCTAGCACTGAAAAATCAAAATATAATTAGTATTATATTATTATCATCATTCCTTATCTCATAACCAAAGTTAAGGTTATCATTAACACTAAAACTGTTCCACACATTAACATTACACACATAACACACATATCTATAACACTGGCAAATAATAATATAATATTATTATTTTCATTCCTATATCAAAACTCAGAATTAGGGTTTGGATTCCATATCTGATTTATCTGTCATAATTAACATTATGAATTAAGTTAAAATAATTAACTTAATATCCTGAACAAAATTCATATAATAAAATAAGTATTATAAAAATTCTATATTCATATCATATGTTATTCAATTAATATAATTATCATATTTTCATGGAAAATAAACATTAAAACATTTTTACTATAAAACTAATTATTATTAGAATATAATTTATAATAAGCAATAATTCTAAAATAAAATTATTCATAACCATTCATGTAATAAATATATTTTATATTCATCACATACATAATACCTTTCATGCATTCTTACCTTTAAAATAGATAATTATTCTAAAATCATTTCCTATATTATTTAAATAATATAAGATTATATTTTACTTGAAAAATAATTAATAAAACATTTCCAATAAGGAATTAATTAGTATAAAAATATAATTGATAATAATCAATAATTCTAAAATAAATTTATCTGCAATACTTAATGTAATAAATAAGTTTTATTTATCACACATATAATTATAATTACACATTACCTTGACACATATCATTCATATTTATTTTTTTAAAAAAAATTTATACGCTAAATTTATGATTTATTTATATAGAAAATATCGGGTTGTCACATTCACCCTCCCTTATAAAGATTCCGTCCCTGGAATCACAACTTTAAAACCTATACATACCATGGTACATAGTATACACAATCATTCCAAGTAGATCTCGATCATGGTTGATCGATCCGATCTTTAACTATTCGGCAAAAAGCTTATCTATCCCCTTAAACAGAAATTTGATTTCTAAGAGAACTCAAATTCCTCCTTCAAAATAATTTATAAAAATAATTTACTATATATAAGAAAATAATAAGAAAATAAAAATTGGTTAGATTAATACCTGGAGTTGAATCCCCGGCTGCTATCGAATCCCGAACAGTAACGCTGAAGACGCTTGCGGTTGATTTCGTTGGTTTGTTTGTTGAAGTTGGTCCCATTGTCGCCAATGTCCTGCTGCCTTGTTCCGTATTCGCATTCCTTGTTTCCATTTCCTTTCTTGAACAGTCTTTTACCTTATGCTTAATTGATTCGCACACAACACATTCACTATACATTCCTGGATTGGGACATTTCGGAAAGATATATATCCCTTCTGTCCTTAATTTCCACACACAAACTTTTCTTTTAATCACATTCCTAGCTTATTTATTGAAATTATCTTCTTTTATCATATAGGTGACACAAGTTATCTTTTGCCCCCACCGTTATCCTAGCTATCACATACGCTTTAACAGGGTCGGTTGATCTTCTAAATCCTGGCGGTCCGGTTGTCTTTAAGTCTTTGAAGTTTATCGATCGATTACCTAGTTGATTTCTCGCGACTGGTATTTCGTTCTGCATAGCTTGATCGTCCGCATTCGCAAAATTCTGTGTCGGGTCTGGTTGTCCTCCAGCTTTGTTCACAGGTCCTTCTTCCTTTGGTTCCATTTTCGTTTTGACGGCATTTTCATAAATTATTCTTACATTCTAAGCCTTATCGTAAACGCAAAACATTTAACGCAAAACTTTCTATTCAAATAATCATGTACTCAAAATATTATATTTTGAAAACTCGGTCCATTGTAATAACCAATGACAAGATTAATATTTACAATCTTTATACCAACTTATCCCATTAATCCAATATAAATTCATATTCATAACACTTGACATGCCATAACACACACTGCTTTAAACATCCGCTATCCCTTTGTGACTCGAAAGTCGGGAATCGCTGCCATAACTTATACAAAACATTACATTACACCAACATACCTATCACATATACCACCTAAAACTATACCTATTCAACTAATACTAATACTACCTATTCCTTACACATTCACTAACGATCATTTGCTTAATAACCTATCTATTTTCCATTATCCTCAATATCCATTCACACATAACTATATCAAATTTGTCACAACTTATAACACATTATGAGTTTAAGAACTCATCACAAACAAATGAGTTTAAGAACTCACCATAAACATACGAGTTTAAGAACTCAACATTGACCACATATAATCCTTTAGCTATACTTACCTATCAGTTATACTTAGCGTTTCTTGATCCAGTACTATACTTTCCAAAATAACCACCTCTTTGAGGTAGCTTTCAATGTGAGCCTTTATTGCAGCTATTAGCTTTGATATTGGCTCAGTCATGGAGTTTGACTTATTCTTTACGACTTAAAGGTATCCTAATTTTGTTCCTTTCTAACACCTACACACAAAAATTATCTTGACTAGCAATCAATAAATACACACAACACATAATAGTTTTATAAGTTATCTTTTATTTTGTTTGACGACAAATTTATTCAATTCATCTATCTTTAAACTCTATATGAGTTATTTATATTTTCAACGTTTCCCTCTGTCCTAAGGTTATAGCCTAAAGTCTAACCCACCTAAGGTTTCTAACCCTATAGCTCTGATACTATCCTGTAAAGTCCCCGAACCCGGATACTTGAAACCCGAACTCGGTACTTCACGATACCATTTCTATGAGCGGAATAATACTAATAATAATTACAATAATATAAATTTTAAACTTAACTTTTATTTATCAGAGTCTAATCCCAAGTACGCAACCTTTACTACATTCTTTACATGATATAAAATACATATCATAACTTAGTACAGTCTAACTATTACAAATGATACAAATAAACAAATTATGTTTGCTTTCCTTTTTTACTTGATCTTGGTCGATCCCTTCTAGCTGTTCACACTTAGCTGAAAACATTTAAATTAAGCAAGGATGAGCATTTAAGTGCCCAGCAAGTATTATATATATATAAACTGAAAGAATTTAAATATTTTCTTTATAATATTCTTCTACAACCAATCAATAGTTGTGAAGTGATCTGTACCAATAATAATAATATAACAACCCTCGTTCAAATTTTTGAAAATGTGTATTGACTATACATGGGGTTTCTGTGACATATTATGAACAATATTTTTCATTTTCGAAAAGGTTAAACAGAAATTCATCTGTAAACCGACATTGCTTACGGGCCTGAGGGTGTACAGTCCATGGGCCCTGTATTGATCAATACTACATTGCTAGAACGATATTATCGTTCATCCTTTGTCCGCCGTAGCGCATAAAAATTTTCCCATTATCGGGATGTTCATACCTGTCGGGTTTTCATAACAAAGGTCTTATATAATTCAACATATATATATATATATATATATATATATATATATATATATATATATATATATATATATATATATATCAAAGGTGTATCAACACGCGATTGAATACAATGATTATCCAAGTGGGGACACTTGTATAACCATTTTTAGAAATTAACGAACAGAATATATATTTGAATTATCATATATTAACATGTTGATAATCAATGGGCATATATAATATAGGCTTTAACAATATGTACAGTAATAATATAACTTTGAAACATTCTTACACTTGTCCAATGCATAAAAAAAATGCAAAGATAGGATACTTGCCTGATGCGCTGCTTACAATTACGCAACTTAGATTTATCTTTTCTATCACGACCTATCAATAATCAGATCATTCTATCGATTAGAATCACATATCATAACACATAGTACTGCTTATTGCAGTCAGCACATAACATAATCACATTGTCATACATGTTCAACAATCATGTTATCACAAACAAACATCCACTCATTCCTAATCACATTATCACACAACTTTATTCACCATTGAATCACAAATAAAATAATTAACTAACTAAATTTCTAAGTCCAGATCAATTTCTAAACCATGTCGGTCTACCGACATCTTTATCGGGTAGTTATCGAGTCTAAGACTCTAAACAGTTGTTCAATATCTACTTAGACTAATTAAATAACAGTCATATCATTTTTCATGACCTTATAATAATTATAAAATAATTATTACCATTTACCATAATTTTTGAAATATCAGAATCATTATTAAATGATTTAAATACTAATCAATTCTATTATCATTAATATTTAATTAATATTAAACTATTAATCAAACCATTGCCAAAATATTAAAGTTATGTATAATAACTCAAAATATTCTTAACGTATTTATATTACCTTTAAATGATTTTTAAAACATTTAAAAACATTATTAAATATTTACCATTAATATTTAAATATTAATGAACTATTTATCCAAATATTAAAAGTCATAAATTATAACTTAAAATATTTTTAATTCATTTTTATCCATTTTAAATGATTTTTAAATAAATAAAACCATTTTAAACTATTTATTTAATATAATTATTAAATAAATTTAATATCATTAATCATTAAGTAAATATCATTAATATTAAATTATTAATGAAAATATCCCTTAAATATTAAAAGTTATATTTTATAACTTCAAATATCTTTAAACACTTTATTTTCATTTAAAATAATTTTTAAAATAATAAAATCATTTTAAAACTAATTTATTTAATATAATTATTAAATAACTTTAACATCATTAATAATAATTAATTAATGAAATTTACCTTTAAATATTAAAAGTTATATTTTATAACTTAAAATATTTTTAAATACCTTATTCTTAGATAAAATGATTTTTAATTTAATAAAATCATTTTTAATTCATTTATTTAATTCATTTAATAAATAACTTAATTATCATTAATATTAATTTATTAATGAAAATTATCACATAATATTAAAAGTTATCAAAAATAACTTAAATTATTTTCTTATACCATAATATAATTTTTAAATGATTTTTCAAATATTAAAATCATTTTTAAATAATTTATTTAATATAATAATTAAATAAATTAAATACTTTTAATATTCCAAAAATATTAAATATATATGAAATATATTTAAAATAATTAAAAACTAATTTTCAGAATTTAAAATAATTTTTAATAATTTATTTTGTATTTTTAATAATTAAAAACTATTTTTTTCTATTTTTAAATCATTTTTGGAAAATAAATATAATAAACCGTCGCAATAGGCCTTTAGCGACAGAAAGCGTCGCTGTTGGTGTTCTTGAGCTCAAGAACTCTGACAGCTTCGTGATCAACATGCCATGTTTGACCATGTATAACTTTCTGTACAGATTATTTCTGGGAAATCTAACACATACATCTTGTAGATCTCATGTAATAATACAATTAACAACAAATATCATGGCTAAACAACATCAGATCTTGGAGATATTGGCCATCAAAGTAGCTGTCAGAGCTGTTCTTCACAAAGAACAGTTCGAGGTGCCTACTTTGGATCTCTATAACTTGCAATCTGTGTAATGTTTGTGTGATCTATCAATTTCAGTGTGTAGACCTCATGTAGGACTACAACTATAACACTTAACATAATCATAATAATAAAATATCCAACCGAAAATCGCTGGTCAAAGTTCACCACGGAAAACGCTCAAAAATTTTCTAGGTTCGTGTTCTTGCCAGTTTCGGTCAACGATGTTTGACCGTTTATAACTCCTGATATATAGCAGATATGAACTTGATTCTTTTTGTATATTAAAGAGAACATTACAGAATACATGTTACAACTTTTAAACATTAAAAACAAATAACATACACGGATCTAGAGCCTCTGACATTTGCCTAAAAATAACAGATTTCGGTTTTTCAAAAGTTGGAAAAACTTTGATTTTGAGCACTTTGATGTTATGGGTCATGAATTTAACAACCCAGAACATTAATACACTCCCTATTACACAACTTTAAACAATCAATTGTATCAATTAACATAGAATCAAAGGATTTCTTATTTTTGAGATTTTATACCTTTCTTTGATCAAATCTTTGATTTTCTTGATTTTTGGCTTCTGATCTGTTTTGGCTGATCGTGGGGCTTCATTAAGGGATTGATATACTTGGAAATTTCGTTGGTTCTAGTGTGAGAAGAGTTGGTGAGACAAAAATTTAATTTGACAAAGTTTTGTGCACTTTCTCTCTCCCAATCTATTTATAAACCAACAAGATGCAATGAATGGCTGATATAGAACCCTTGTGCTGTCAATTAAAGGTCAAGGAAGTTGTTGGGAGTTGTTGGTTTGGTGAACAACTCTCATCTATTTTCAAAACCTACATATTCTAGCTTAATAATGCAAGAGGGGCATTTTTGTCATTTGTTAAATCAATTAAATGGCATTCTTGTCATTTGTAAACCCTTAGGGTTTAGGTTTTAGGGTTTGATTCAAGCAAACAAAAAATCTAGAATTTCCAAACTTAGGATTTTAGCAACTAGGGTTTATAAAGAAAATAATATTATTTTAGTTTCTAAAATTTAAAAATTAAATTTGTTAACTAGATTGGGTTAATAATTAAATTATACAAGAACATTAGGGTTTCAAACCCCTACCCACAATAACCTTGCCAATTAGGCAATTAGTGTTTACAATTTCGATAATTAGGGTTTCTAACTTTTGAAATTAGGGTTTATAATTTAGGAAAATAATAAGGATTTTAAATGATTACGATTCTCCCTAATTAGGGTTAATACATATAACACCGATCATAAACCACATTATCGTGATTACTTAACGACTTAACAAATTCTCAAAGTCGTGAATGACTTTCGCATTAGGGTTTCAAATCAATTAGAATTTAACAGTTTGAAACTAGGGTTTTTATTTATTAAATAGGGTTTCTAAATAATAAAATTATATAATGCATAACATATATCATATAACACAGTTAAATAACAGTCTTGAACTCACAGCTGAGTTCCAAATTAGAGTTTTAACACTTAAAATTAGGGTTTTAATAATTTAGGGTTTCTAGAATTTTAATTAGGGTTTACCTAATTAATACATTTAATACATGTCATAAATTATATAACACACTTATAAAACAATCTTGCACTCTAATTTGGATATCAAATTAGGGTTTAACATTATTACTAAGGTTTGATCATAATACACCGTAATTAACCAACCATTATCAATACAGAAATACATTACATATTCATAGCACTGAAAAATTAAAATATAATTAGTATTATATTATTATCATCATTCCTTATCTCATAACCAAAGTTAAGGTTATCATTAACACTAAAACTGTTCCACACATTAACATTACACACATAACACACATATCTATAACACTGGCAAATAATAATATAATATTATTATTTTCATTCCTTGATCAAAACCCAGAATTAGGGTTTGGATTCTATATCTAATTTATCTGCCATAATCAACATTATGAATTAAGTTAAAATAATTAACTTAATATCCTGAACAAAATTCATATAATAAAATAAGTATTATAAAAATTCTATATTCATATCATATGTTATTCAATTAATATAATTATCATATTTTCATGGAAAATAAACATTAAAACATTTTTACTATAAAACTAATTATTATTAGAATATAATTTATAATAAGCAATAATTCTAAAATAAAATTATTCATAACCATTCATGTAATAAATATATTTTATATTCATCACATACATAATACCTTTCATGCATTCTTACCTTTAAAATAGATAATTATTCTAAAATCATTTCCTATATTATTTAAATAATATAAGATTATATTTTACTTGAAAAATAATTAATAAAACATTTCCAATAAGGAATTAATTAGTATAAAAATATAATTGATAATAATCAATAATTCTAAAATAAATTTATCTGCAATACTTAATGTAATAAATAAGTTTTATTTATCACACATATAATTATAATTACACATTACCTTGACACATATCATTCATATTTATTTTTTTTAAAAAAAATTTATAAGCTAAATTTATGATTTATTTATAAAGAAAATATCGGGTTGTCACACCCCCAGAACGCGAAGTTGAATTCTTTATTGACCTTGAACCTGGTACAAAGTCCATTTCTAAAATCTCATATCGAATGACTCCTATTGAACTTCAGGAATTAAAGGTCCAACTACAGCAGTTGTTGGACATCGGTTTCATTCGTCCTAGTACATCTCCTTGGGGTGCTCCTGTTTTATTTGTAAAGAAGAAAGATGGGAGTATGCCACTTTGTATTGACTATCGAGAATTGAACCATGTCACCATCAAGAATAGGTATCCGCTACCTCATATTGATGACTTGTTTGACTAGTTGCAAATAGCATAATTCTTTTCAAAAATCGATCTTCGTTCTGGATATCATCAGCTGAAGGTTAAAACTGAGGATATTCCGAAGACTAACTTCAGAATTCGGTACAGGCATTATGAATTCTTAGTCATGTCTTTTGGATTGACTAATGCTCCTGCTGCTTTCATGGATATGATGAACCGAGTATTCAAGGAATATTTGGATCAGTTCGTTGTTGTCTTTATTGATGACGTCCTCATATATTCCAAAAGCCGAGAAGATCATGAGCGCCATTTGAAGTTGGTACTGCAAAGGCTTCGTGATAACAAGTTATATGCCAAGCTGAAGAAATGCGAGTTCTGGCTTGAGGAAGTAGCATTCCTTGGGCACATGGTGTAAAAATATGGAGTGTCTGTTGACCCGGCGAAGATTGAAGCAATACAAAGTTGGGAGCAACCGAAGTCGATGACCGAAGTACGTAGCTTTCTGGGATTAGCTGGTTATTATCGAATATTCGTGGAAGGATTTTTTTGAATCGCTACTCCAATAACTCAGCTGACTCGTAAAGATACAAAATTCGTATGGAGCGAGGAATGTGAGAAGAGTTGCAAAGAACTCAAAAGGAGACTCATTTCGGCACCTGTTTTGACAATACCGTCTGGTTTGGATGGATTTGTTATCTACAGCGATGTTTCAGGCAAAGGGTTAGGATGTGTTCTCATGCAACATGGGAAGGTCATAGCCTATGCCTCGTGACAACTCAAAGAATATGAGAGGAATTATCCTACTCATGATCTAGAGTTGGCAGCAGTCGTTTTTGCGTTGAAGATCTGGAGACACTACCTGTATGGGGAGAAAGTGGAGATCTATACAGATCATACAAGCCTCAAATATTTCTTCACCCAAAAGGAACTCAACATGCGGCAATGACGTTGGCTCGAGTTATTGAAAGATTACTACCATACCATCCAATACCATCCTGGAAAAGCAAACGTGGTAGCTGACGCATTGAGTAGAGTATCATATGCGGGTACAAGTGCAATATTGTTAACACAAAGGCCCATTTTGTATGACTTGCAAAGGATGGAGATAGAGATAAAGGCTCCAAGTACCCACGTGATGATATCAAGCATACGAGTAGAACCGACTTTAATCGATAAAGTTAAAGCTGCTCAAGCTACGAACATGGAGTTGATGCGTATGAAGAAGAAAGTGCAAGAAGGTGTTATTTCGGAAGCAAGAATCGATGAAGAAGGAATACTTCGAGTTAAATCCAGACTTTGTGTTCCTAACAATTTTGACTTGAAGCATAGAATCATGATGGAGGCACACAACACACCGTTTGCAATCTATCCTGGGAGTACCAAAATGTAACATGATCTTCGATATACATTTTGGTGGAACAATATGAAGAGAGAGATCGCGAAGTTTATCTCGAGGTGTTTAACTTGTCAACTTGTAAAGGCGGAGCATCAAGTGCCAAAGGGTCCATTGCAACCACTTGAGATTCTAAAATGGAAGTGGGAACACATTACTATGGATTTTGTTACAGGTCTTCCCAAGGTTTCTCAAGGCATAGATACGATTTGGGTTATTGTTGATAGATTAACCAAGTCTTCTCATTTCTTGCCTATACAAGAGACTTATTCCCTTGAACGTCTTGCTAGTATATATGTAAATTAGATTGTGAGACTGCATGGCATGCCAGTATCCATAGTTTTGGATCGTGGCCAGAGATTCACTTCACGATTTTGGATTAGCTTGCAGAAAGCTATATGCACAGATTTACGATTCAGTTCGGCATACCATCCTCAAACGGACGGACAATCAGAGAGGACTATTCAAACTCTTGAAGATATATTAAGACTTTGTGTCCTAGATTTCAAAATGAGTTGGGATAAGTACCTACCATTGGTGGAATTCTCCTACAACAACAGTTATCAAACAAGTATAGGTGTGGCTCCATTCGAGGCATTATATGGACGAAAGTGTCGCTATCCAGTATGTTGGGATGAGGTGGGAGAAACAACGTTGTTGGGACCAGAGTTGGTACGAATGACTACAGAGAAGATCCAAACGATTCGACAACGTATACCAACGGCACAGGATCGACAAAAGAGTTATGCGGATCTTCATCGAAAGGACGTGGAATTTGACATTGGGGATCATGTATTGTTACGTATTTCTCCATGGAAGGGAGTTACAAGATTCGGGAAGAGAGAAAAGCTCAATCCACGATTTATTGGTCCATTTCAGATTCTTGACTGAGTAAGAAATGTGGCCTATAAACTCGCGTTACCTCCAAGCATGTCTCGTGTTCATAACATTTTTCACATATCTGTGTTTCGTAAATATGTGAAGGATCCGAACCATATTATTGAGTTAGAATCAGACGAGATAGCCGAAGATTTAACGTACGAGGAGGTACCTGTCAAGATCTTGGATAGAAAGGAGTGTGTACTACGCACCAAGGTTATACCACAAGTTAAGATTTTGTGGAGGAACCATGCTATTAAAGAAATGACTTGGGAGTTGGAATCAGAAATGAAAAAGCGGTATCCTCACCTTTTCGAAACACCAGGTACGTACGTCAATTTCGAGGATGAAATTTCATAATAAGGGAAGGTTGTAAGACCCCAACTTTTTATAAATGAAATTGAATTTCCTCTATTTATTATTTTGAAATAGTAAGGGTTGAATTGATTAATGTGGTTAGTTATGGGTAAAATGCGTAAATATTTCAAATAAGCAAGTGGTTATAAAATATTCATTGTTGTCTGGAAATATTCGTTAGGTCGTGGAATATTCTTACTGTCGGAAAATATCCGTACGACGGTGCACCCTTGTGTGGTCCCCGTAACGGAAAGAGATTGGATGAAGAAAATGACAAGTATGAGTTTTTATAAATAACGGCGTAGTTGTTATCGTTAACACTGTTGGAATATCTGGTGGTTAAAACACAGTAATACGCGTTGTTGCACAGTAGTACACGGTATTGCACCAATTATTGATTCTTACGTAAGAAGGCACTACTCAATAATCGTTACAGTAATTATTATTCAATATTTTATTGATTCAATAATTGCTACGTTGATATTTTATATTATTATTGTTTTAATAATTATCACTACACATTATTTCCCATTATCAGATCAATGATTCATATTATTTTAATAATATTGCTAGATAACATTATTGGCAATGTCTAGAAAGTTCTATCTAAGGAGAGGTTTGGTCACCTAATTGCGCGCCGGTAAGAAGAAATTCTTATTAGAAAGCCCCCTCTTTCCTGGGAACGGCCTGGTTGTCATTATTATGATTCTGTAATATTATTTGTAAATAATTAATTATTAATTTATATGATAAGAAAAATATTCATTTTATGTGGATATAGAAGGAAAAAGTTTTATTGTGACAATTTTTGAAAATTGATATTTTATCTTTTCTGATAAAATAATTTATTATTATAATAATATAATAATAGTGATATTTTTACAATGAATGTGTGATATATGAGTAAATGAGGAGGAGGAGTATTTTTGTTACTAAAAATATTTAAAACATATTTTTCATGTTTGTGGACCCTATTTCTAGACTGAAATTTGATTATAGCCTGTAAAATCGTCCGTTTATGAATTTCGATCAATTTCTGTTTGAAATTTAGAAAAACTTACACTTACAAAGTTGTAGAGAATTGAATTTCTTATAGAAAGACATGAGATTCAAATTTTTCTGATAAAAGAGCTATTTATTATGAATTATTGAAGTTTCAAAATTCTGAAATAATTGATTTTTGGAATTTTTAATTATGTTTATTAAGAAAAACATTTTTTTTTTGGTTTTGTGGGCTACACTAGCATGTACAAAATAAGCTGAGATCAGTTGTCTAAGGTGGGCGTGAAAGTTATATATATATATATATATATATATATATATATATATTTAAATTTTCTGCTTTGGTAATCTAAGCATTTTCCTATAAATAGGGTGCTTAGGTTAGAATTAAAAATCACACTAAAACTGAAATCTTCTCTCTCTATATTATCGAGCGTATTCTTGTGAGTATTTTGATACTTTGAGTGTTGTTATACGGTGCAAGTTTCTTTCAGCGTTATATCCGATATTAAGTCAGAAGTACTATTCTTTTGAGGTAAGAGATGTTGTTTTCTTCTTAAATGATATTATTTTCTTTAATATCATTATGCCGAAATATTGGTCTGAACTTTTTATCAAATTTGGAACTTTTTGTGTCGGGGTTACTATTCACGTATACGACACTATTCACCGAAAAAATGAAATTTTCTTCTTTTTGTCCAAGATGTCTATTATGGTTACTATCTTTGATTGTATCCATGTTTTGATCTTTATTTTTGAATTCTGCTTCAAAATTGGTTATTATAGAGTATTATTGAACTTGGATAAAACTGTAATACGGATCCCTGATATTTGTTCTTTTGTCTCACTGGATTCGTTTTCTTTAAAATATTTTTCATCATCCTCAGTCCTAAATGATGATAATACTGAATATTTTTGGCCTGTAGTGCAAAGATGAATGATTTTTGATGAATATCTTTGGCCCGTAGTGCAAAGATGAACATGTGTTTAGATGAACATGACCAACTGATGAATATCTTTGGCCTGTAGTGCAAAGATGAATATTTGATTCCAGCTATATATATTGATTGATGTTACAGGGATAAAATATTGACGATGAACTTTCAAATTCATATATAGAAGATAGTAGATTTCATTCTCTACTTAACTCTTCTAATGAATTATTATTTCCGCTGTGAATATTGATTTAAAACTGGTTGTCTATTGTATTCTATTAGATTTTTCCCTGTTGAGGACTAACGATAATTTGTTCTATATTATCTTAGTCATAATGTTCTTTACTGGGCTAGTTGAGCTCACCCTTTTCCTTTTTGTTCCATTTTTCATCTCAGGAGGTGAGAATGTAACAAGTGCTAGTCGGGGTGTGGAATGATGTTTCTAGAAGTTGTTTTAGTAGTCCTCACTATTTTGTAAAATAGTGTATCAATAATTATAATGAGGACTTACTTGAGTGTGGATATTGTCTAGATGAGACTATTTGTTTAAAGGTGTGACAAATAAACTATAGGATAAATGAATTATTAAAATAAACTAAAAAAAAGATATTTGAGACTAGTCAAACATGGCCTTGTGTCTCTCGGTATTTGTAACATCTGAACCCATTGGGTTTTTTTTACCTGAAAACTTAAGTTGCGTATTATATGTTATATCAGTTTTGTTTTCTTTACGTGTTATCACTTGGTTAAACCTAAGTCTAAAGGAAGTGGAGAAAACAGAAAGGAAGAGAGAATAGAGAGTTTTGTGAATTTGTAAGTTAAATTGGAGAGCCAAGGAGGTGAAAGCTTAACAAAGCAATTTTACATCTTTTAACAAAGTTAGACAAGAATTAAGAGGTAAATAACCTAGTTTTTTTATTGGTTTGTGTGTTCTTGAGTTTTCCTTTAAAATTGGAAATTCGGTTGGATGATTTGCTAAATAGATGATATACATGTTGGTATAAGTTTATAAACTGATATGTATTGTTTATAGATGATTTTGTTTAGAGAATCAATTCATGTTTACATGATTTAGTTTAAAGAATTTGTGTTCTTTATAGTTCTTCATTACAAATAGGTTTTACATCCTTTGTAATTGGATTTTGGTTGTCTAATTTGATGAGTTGTGGTTTATATATGTTGATTAATGATTATAATCTGATAATTCATGTCTAAAAATGATTTTGGTTAGATCAATGAAAGTATGTTTTAAAAAAAACTTGAGTTTATAGTAAAATATGTACAATATGGTTAATTTTGAGTCAAAAATTGAAGTTCTATTCATGTAAGAACTTGTTATTTGATAATTGTTATTGTTATTATATTGAAATACGAAAATAATACATGTGAAATGAATTAATTTGGTGGATTAACGAAGTCGTAGTGATATGATTCGCTAAACATGTCAAAATTTGAGTTATAATCATGAACATAGTTTTAATCCCTTAAATTTGATTGTTTATGTTGCTTTAGGTATTATAATGATTAAGTGTATATGTTATGTGGTTTGGAAAGGTTTATAGTGTATGTGTTTTTTCATGTTGCTGTGGAAATTAGAGGAATTGGAGTTTTGGATCGCATCAGTACTGGAAGCAGACTGTAGTGTTCTTGTTTATGTAACAGTGCAGCTGCGCCGGTATCAAGAACAAGAATAGCGCAGTTGCGCCGGTTCCAAGGTTTGGGGTAGCGCAACTACACCCTCCCTTAGCAGAAATAGTTTATTTTTTTTTAGTTCTCAGTCCATGACATGCTGACCTAACCTAGTCTAAGATGCATGATAATGTGTTAAACATGTAATGAGGTTCTATAATAGATTGTAAACATGTATCCAACGATTTTAAATTGTAAAGTTAATAAGTTGTGAAAACCTTAACTTGTTACTTGTTTAAGTCTTAAGATGTGGTTTAAGAGTCACGTCTGTAAGACCCCGAATTTTATGAAATAAAAGTATTCAATTTTTCTTATAATTACTATTCAGTAAATGAATAAATTGATAAAAGATTAAAGTTAAGGGTGATATATTAAATTTTTTCAAAATACACAAGTGGTTATAAAATATTCATTGTTGTCGGGGAATATTCGTTTGGTCGTGGAATATTATTTTTGTCGGAGAATATTCGTACGACGGCGTCATCATTTGTGGGCCCCATAACAGAATAACTGTCGGATGAAGAAAACGACAAAATTAAGTTTTTATAAATAACGGCGTAATCGTTACCGTTAACACTTTTGGAATACCCGGTTGGTAAAATAAAGTAATACGCGTTGTTGCACAGTAGCACACGGTATTACATAGTATTTTTGAAATATTGATTCTTACGTAAGAAGGCACTACTCAATAATTGTTATAGTAATTACTGTTCAATATTTTATTTTATTGATTCAATAATTGCTGCATTGTTAGTTTATATTATTATTGTTTCAATAATTGTCATTGCACAGTATTTCTCATTATCAAATCAATAATTCATATTATTTGAATAATAGTATTAGATAGCATTATTGGCAATGTCTAGAAAGTTCTGTCAAGGAGAGGTTTGGTCATCTAATTGCGCGCCAGTAAGGAGAAATCCTTATTGGAAAGCCCCCTCTTTCCTGGGAACGACTTGATTGTCATAATTGTGATTCTGTAATATTATTTGTGAATAATTAATTACTGATTTATATGATAATGAAATATTTATTTGATGTGGATATAAATAATGGATTTATTTATGTGGTTATAAATGAAGGAATTAATGTTGAGGTGTTTTATCAGTATTTTGTCGGATTGGAGGTATTAAAAACTCAAATCGGTATTCTTAAAGCTTTACTGCGTGAGTTATAATTTTAATCTGACCATTGGATCGTTTTGATTTTTAGATATGTTATACATATATGAGTTGAGTATATGTCCACAAATTTTGAATCGCTAAAAATTAACGCATGATTTGTTATGAATTTTAAAAGATGTTGAAATGCTGTTTAAATTCATCCGTTTATGGATTTCGGATATTTTTGGTCTGGAATTTGGAAAAACTCAAAGCTACAAAGTTGTAGAGAATTCAATTTTAGTCAGAATGGACATATAATTCGTATTTTTTTGATAACCAAGCTATTTTCTATGAATTATTGAAGTTTCGGAAAATAAAATAATTTTTATTAATTTATGGGTGGGACCCACTTTTGGTTGGTGGATTACACACATGTGGGCTGCTAGATTCCTCCAAGATGGCTGCCTAGGAATTCAAGGATGGCATGCGTAGGAATAAGAAAGAAAAAATAATAAAATTTTATTATTTTAGTCTCATTTGGCATTCTAGCATTTTCCTATAAATAGAAGCTTAAGTTAGAATTGAAAATCACACCAGAAACATAAGTTTTATCTCTCTATATTATCAAGCATATTTTTGAGAGTATTTAGATACTTTGAGAGTTGCTATTTAGTAGAATTTTCCTCCGGTTTTTCATCCGAAGTACTGCTCTCTTGAGGTAAGGGATTTTAAGGGTTATTATGTTTTTCAGTTTGTACTTCTTCCGTCCATCACAAAATTCTGGAAAAATTTAAAATGATATTTTGATGAGTTTTATTGATTGTGTCCAAAAATGGCGATTTTTGGATCTATAGATTAAGAATTATGAATTTTACGGGAAAAAACTATTTTAAAAGTAACCGCTTATAACTCATTGTGGTTAACTCCAAAATTGATGAAATTTTTATTGGGAGTACATCTATATAATATCAGTGTACTCTGTGAATTTAAAAATTTTAGATAAAAGTACAATTTGTGATAAATGTCTAAATATTCGGCGGTTTTGGCCATATAAAAAATAGTAAATGAATTTTAAAAATTCTATGGAAAATATATGTTCAATATGGGACTATATTCTGCTAAATCCCAGGAAAGAAATATTTTTGGAACTGATTTGGTATTTTTCATGAAAATGGACTAGTTATGAATAAATGAGTTAAATATGTTATGTGAAGGAAGAAAATTGGAAAATAGGATTTTATGGCTTGAGAATCCTATATGAGGTATATGTAGATTTTTGATGAGGGTTTTGATTATTGGTGATGAAATCTTATGAGTTTGACATTTTAGAATGATTAAATGCATTATTTAGTAAAGTGTAAACAATTAAAATAAATTGTTTATAAGCTTAAGAAATATTATTCTTTCAATATCATTATACCGAAATATTGGTATGAATTTTATTGTGGAATTTTTACATTTTTCATGTCGGGGTTACTATTCACGAGTTACTATTCACGAGTTACTATTCACGATAAAATTGGTTTCTTTTTCTAACCAAAATATAGTTGATTTATGAATATTACTCTTGAGATTAAAACTATATGTTGATCATATTATTTTTATTATCATATATAATATTTTTATAACCCTAATGATGATATTTCTCTTTGACTTGAGTGTAAAGATGGGTAGATTTTTGGTATGATCATGACTATGAGTTCTCTTTGGCCAGTAGTGCAAAGTTGAATTGTTGTCTGATATGATCATGACCATTGAATTTGTAATTGAATATCTTTAGCTTAAGTGCAAAGATGAAATGAATCAACATGGTTATAATTATTGTTTATATAAATTCTGAAATGATTATATATTTTTTTGAGATAATAATATATTTGGCCTGTAGTGCAAATATGAACTGTTGATAAATATATTTGGCATGTAGTGCAAATATGAACTGTTGATGAATATATTTGGCCTGTAGTGCAAATATGAACTGTTGAGGAATATCTTTGGCCTATAGTACAAAGATGAATTGTTGATGAATATCTTTGGCCCGTAGTGCAAAGATGACATGTTGTTGAATATCTTTGGCCAGTAGTGCAAAGATGAACATGTGTTGAGATGAACATGACCAACTGGTGATACAAATGAATATCTTTGGTCGTAGTGCAAAGATGAAATTATTAGTATGATTATGAACAAGAAATGTGATTTAGTGTAACCATGATCTTTGATGTTTCAGGTAAAGATAGGTGATGAAAATTATCTTTGTCCTGGATGAGAAGAGGAATTTAGAATTATAATTATGATTATGAGTTATTCATATGGTTGTGGACCAGAATTGTTGATTGATGTTACAGGGATAAAACATTGTTGGTGGATTTTTAACATGGAGAAGATAATAGACTTTATAGTCTATTTGACTCTTCTAATGGATTGCTCGTTCCGCTGCAACTATGGTTGAAATTTTTATCATCTACCATATGTTCTAAATCTCTGATTTATTATTGATGAAGGCTATTGATAATTTAATTATCTTTAGTCATGATATTCTTTACTGAGCTAGTAGTGCTCACCCTTTTGCTTTACAATTCCTTTCAGGTAATAAGAGTGTAGCTGGGTCGAGCGGGGGTAACAGGAGAATAGAACGGTGGTCTCTAGCTGTGGAGTTCTCCATAAACAGTATAGACAAGTGTGTTGTATACATCTTTTAGTAGTTATATTTGGTGAATCATATAGGGAGAGGCGAACCCAACGTTGGAAGGGTGTTTTGCCACTTTCATACAAGACGTCTAATGACATACAACCTCGTGTCATCATAAGACAGGGTTGTGCTCATCCACTTGTTGAGTATATTTACGAGCACTACCTATATAATCTTGGTGTTTGTTTGAAGTATAATTCTCAATTTGAGACAGTGGAGATAATGATAAATCAAGAGAAGACTCACCATTGGGAAGAATATGATAGTAATCTTCTCGTTTTTCTTTGGGGTCTAATGAGTCAAGCAAGGATAATTCTGTGGCCATATGATATCTATCATAACCTAGAAGCATGACCTCCCATGTATGAAGGTTTTCTTGAGCACTTCCCAAAGATTTTAGTTTCTAAAACCGTTTTTGACTATACCTTTATGTAAGGTGTCACTGTGAGGTGTTGTCCACGGTTAGGACATGTGTCACATTTGGTATATATTTGTATCCAAACTCACAGTATATGTGCTGTTGTATTTTGCACGATAATTGTTGTAATAAAGTTGTAGTTATTTTCTGTACCATGTATTTGGCGACTCAGAATGGGTTGGATTGAATGGACCTATTTTGGGGTCGTTACATTTGGTATCAGAGCTTAGGGATATGGTCTCTGGCGGAGATCGGGGAATAGGACTAGGAGGGGAGAGATGAGTAAATCCTTCGCTAGTGTGTCCTACCTAAGCTTAAATTGTTGGTTGGTCATAATATATGGATATTATGTGATACGTTAATTTGTTTAATTAACCCTTGTTTTATGACAGTATTTGAGAATGACAGCTGAGAATGCTAACAATGGAGTGAATGAGACTATGGGGATACCTCTAATCACTAACCATGATAATGTGATGTCAGACGAAGAAGGAATTAGAGATATCTATGTGGTGAGTGAAGAATTGATAGTTGCACCAGAGATAGTCACAGAGGTGACAGTTGAGAGTGAGGAAGAAGAGGAAGAAGAGGTACCTGAGGAGAGTTTATTAGAGGTATTATATGATCAAAATGTAGAATTTCAAAATCGTATTCATGAGTTAGAAGAGCAGGCTGAAGAACGACAGGCGGTCGTGGAACAAAAGGATGCAATAATTCAAGCTTGTGTTACCCGATATGTGATGCTTGAACAGAAGCATTCTTTGGCAGAGTATAAGATGATAAAGATGGAATCTGAACTGAAAGAAGAAAAAACTGAACGAGTAAGAATGAGAGATACATGGGTAAAAGCCACACGACACGTGGATATTGTGGAAAGAGATGTCCGATCTAAGAAGACTAAAATAGATGCCATGAATTTCTCTTTTTGGAAAGCAATTGGGAGAACCCAACATCGAGTTTTGAATTACCCTGTACATAGCGGCCAACCTGAATTCGATATGGATCGAAGATTGATGATTCAGATCATGAAACAGGAGTATGACGAGGCAATTGAGGGAGGAATATGTCCTATAGAAAAATATATTCCAACGACACCAAATGCTGCCCCAGACAAGTCAAAACCGGGTAGTTCGAGGGATGGCGGTTGTCATGACTTCCCAACAAATGAGGAACCCAAATGAAGTTATCACGGGAGATGAGCAATGGAGAAATCATGATGACCGGGGAGATAGAATCTGAAATGGAAGCAAGGTATTCTCAACTTTTTGAAATACCAGGTATGTAAATTTCGGGGACGAAATTTCATAAGGAGGGGAGATTGTAAGACCCCAAATTTTATGAAATAAAAGTATTCAATTTTTCGTATAATTACTATTAAGTAAATGATTAAATTGATAAAAGATTAAAGTTAAGGGTGATATATGAAATTTTTTTAAAATACAAATTGGTTATAAAATATTCATTGTTGTCAGAGAATATTCGTTTGGTCGTGGAATATTCTTTATGTCGGAGAATATTCGTACGACGATGCAGTCATTTATGGGCCCAATAACAGAATAACTGTCGGATGAAGAAAACGACAAAATTAAGTTTTTAAAAATAACGGCGTAATCGTTACCGTTAACAATGTTGGAATACCCGGTTGGTAAAATAAAGTAATACGCGTTGTTGCACAGCACACGTTATTACACAGTATTTTTGAATTATTGATTCTTACGTAAGAAGGCACTACTCAATAATTGTTACAGTAATTACCGTTCAATATTTTATTTTATTGATTCAATAATTGCTGAATTGTTAGTTTATATTATTATTGTTTCAATAATTGTCACTGCACAGTATTTCTCATTATCAGATCAATAATTTATATTATTTGAATACTATTATTAGATAGCATTATTGGCAATGTCTAGAAAGTTCTGTCAAAGAGAGGTTTGGTCATCTAATTGTGCGCTAGTAAGGAGATTTCCTTATTGGAAAGTCCCCTCTTTCATGGGAACGGCCTGGTTGTCATAATTGTGATTCTGTAATATTATTTGTGAATAATTAATTACTGATTTATATGATAATGAAATATTTATTTGATGTGGATATAAATAATGGATTTATTTATGTGGTTATAAATGAATGAATTAATGTTGAGGTGTTTTATCAGTATTTTGTCGGATTGGAGGTATTAAAACTCAAATCGGTGTTCTTAAAGCTTTACTGCGTGAGTTATAATTTTAATCTGACCGTTGGATCGTTTTGATTTTTAGATATGTTATACATATATGAGTTGAGTATATGTCCACAAATTTTGAACCGTTAAAAATTAACGCATGATTTGTTATGAATTTTAAAAGGTGTTGAAACGCTGTTTAAAATCATCCGTTTGTGGATTTCTGATATTTTTGTTCTAGAATTTGGAAAAACTCAAAGCTATAAAGGTGTAGAGAATTCAATTTTAGTCAGAATGGACATATAATTCGTATTTTTCTGATAACCGGGCTATTTTCTATGAATTGTTGAAGTTTCGGAAAATAAAATAATTTTTATTAATTTATGGGTGGGACCCACTTTTGGTTGATGGATTACATACACGTGGGCTGCTAGATTCCTCCAAGATGGCTGCCTAGGAATTCAAGGATGGCATGCGTAGGAATAAGAAAGAAAAAAAAATAATATTTTATTATTTTAGTCTCCTTTGGCGTTCTAGCATTTTTATATAAATAAACGCTTAAGTTAGAATTGAAAGTCACACCAGAAACATAAGTTTTCTCTCTCTATATTATCAAGCATATTTTTGAGAGTATTTCGATACTTTGAGAGTTGCTATTTAGTAGAAGTTTCCTCCGGTTTTTCATCCGAAGTACTACTCTCTTGAGGTAAGGGATTTTAAGAGTTATTATGTTTTTCAGTTTGTACTTCTTTCGTCCATCAAAAAATTCTGGAAAAATTTAAAATGATATTTTGATGAGTTTTATTGATTGTGTCCAAAAATAGCGATTTTTGGATGTATAGATTAAGAGTTATGAATTTTACGGGAAAAGACTATTTTAAAAGTTACCGCTTATAACTCCTTGTGGTTAACTCCAAAATTGATGAAATTTTTATTGGGAGTACATCTATATAATATCAGTGTACTCTGTGAATTTTGGAATTTTTAGATAAAAGTACAATTTGTGATAAATGTCTAAATATTCGGCGGTTTTGGCCATATAAAAAATAGTAAATGGATTTTAAAAATTCTAAGAAAAATATAAGTTCAATATGGGACTATATTCTGCTAAATCCCAGTAAAGAAATATTTTTGGAACTGATTTGGTATTTTTCATGAAAATAGACTAGTTATGAATAAATGAGTTAAATATGTTATGTGAAGGAAGAAAATTGAAAAATAGGATTTTATGGCTTGAGAATTCTATATGAGGTATATGCAGATTTTTGATGAGAGTTTTGATTATTGGTGATGAAATCTTATGAGTTTGACATTTTAGAATGATTAAATGCATTATTTAGTAAAGTGTAAACAATTAAAATAAATTATTTATAAGCTTAAGAAATATCATTCTTTCAATATCATTATACTGAAATATTGGTATGAATTTTATTGTAAAATTTCTACATTTTTCATGTCGAGGTTACTATTCACGAGTTACTATTCACGAGTTACTATTCACAGATACTATTCACGACAAAATTGGTTTCTTTTTCTAACCAAAATATAGTTGATTTATGAATATTACTCTTGAGATTAAAACTATATGTTGATCATATTATTTTTTTTTATCATATATAACATTTTTATAACCCTAATGATGATATTTCTCTTTGACTTGAGTGTAAAGATGAGTAGATTTTTGGTATGATCATGACTATGGGTTCTCTTTGGCCAGTAGTGCAAAGTTGAATTGTTGACTGGTATGATCATGACCATTGAATTTGTAATTGAATAAATTTAGATTAAGTGCAAAGGTGAAATGAATCAACATGGTTATAATTATTGTTTATATGAATTCTGAAATGATTATATATTTCTTTGAGATAATAATATATTTGGCCTGTAGTGCAAATATGAACGGTTGATGAATATATTTGGCCGGTAGCGTAAATATGAACTGTTGAGGAATATCTTTGGCCTATAGTACAAAGATGAATTGTTGATGAATATCTTTGGCCCGTAGTGCAAAGATGACATGTTGTTGAATATCTTTGGTCAGTATTGCAAAGATGAACATGTGTTGAGATGAACATGACCAACTGGAGATATAAATGAATATCTTTGGCCGTAGTGCAAAGATGAAATTATTAGTATGATTATGAACAAGAAATGTGATTTGGTGTAACCATGATCTTTGATGTTTCAAGTAAAGATAGATGAAGAAAATTATCTTCGTCCTGGATGAGAAGAGGAATTTAGAACTACAATTATGATTATGAGTTATTTATATGGTTGTGGACCAGAATTGTTGATTGATGTTATAGGGATAAAATATTGTTGGTGGATTTTTAACATGGAGAAGATAATAGACTTTATAGTTTATTTGACTCTTCTAATGGATTGCTCGTTCCGCTGCAACTATGGTTGAAATTTTTATCATCTACAATATGTTCTAAATCTCTGATTTATTATTTGTGACGCCCCCAAAATTAGGTATACATCACCCATCTTGAGTCGCCAGATATATGGTACAGAATTCAAATACAACTGTCATGTACAACACGACAAAACATAACTGTGAGTTTGAATACAATTATTGTCTACTAGAGATCATACAAACTCAAAAGGAGTCCTCAATACAATTATTGTCACACTATTTAACAGAATAGTGAGGACTACTAATACTATTCTCTGGTCCATCACTCCGTTCCCCGACTCGTCCCAGCTATATTCTCATTTCCTGAAGAGAACATTGAAAGAAAGGGTGAGCTCAACTAGCCCAGTAAGAAATATTATGACTAAGATAATGCAGAATAAATTATCATTAGCCTTCAACAGTGTTAAACTGATAAAATACAATAACCATCAAGTTTAACTACAGCGGAACCAACAATCCATTAAAAGAGTCAAGTAGAAAATAAAAACTACTATCTTTTATGATTTAAAAGGTTTTTCATCATCGTTATAGCTGAGACTCAACTTAATAAATATTCCACATCATCGAATCACCCCCGCACTACGGCCAAGGATATTCTTTAGTATCACGACCACAATTATTCATGCACTACGACCAAGAATATTTGTGTATTCATTAGTGGTCATGATCATGCCAACAGCTGTCCATCAATGCACTACAGGCCAATGAGGATTTTTAATTTTTACATCATTTGTAATATTACGGTCATGATTACACCGAATAATCCCTGGTTATAATCATACCAAGTCCATCTATGCACTACAGGCCACAGATGACTTTCAAAAAAATATAAACATGAGTATGATGACAAAAATATAAGAATTCAATAAAACAAGTTCAAGAATTATTTTATCCAGAAATTATTAACGTCCAAATTGTTAACACGATACTGTTTTGTGGTGTAAAATTCAAGAATGCTCAGAAGAATATTTCCATGAAAAGATACTGGATGAAGCGCAAATATTAAGGATATTCCACTAATTTCATGGAGTATAGAAGTCAAAGTTTTATCCAACTGAGTATAATAAAGAATGGAATAATAAAAGAAATCACCATGCATGCGATAGACCGCACAGACAGGTTATTCCAGTAGAATAATAATAACGGAACCAGGTCAGGTGAAATTCACACCGACAGGATGTTCCAACAGAATAATAAATAATGGAACCAGGTTCGACGTAAAACACACAGACAGGATATTCCGACAGAATAATAAAGAATGGAACCAGGTCCGGCGTAAAACGCACAGACAGGATATTCCAACAGAATAATAATAAAGACGGAACCAGGTCCGGCGTATAGCACAGACAGGATATTCCGACAGAAATATAAAGACAGAATAGTAAATGGATGTCACCAAGTATAGGGTATTCGGCGTATACAGGTTATTCCAACAGAATAATAATGAATGGAATAACATAAGGATTTCACCAAGTATAGGGTATACCGCGTATACAGGTCATGTATAGGGTATGCCACTTTTACAGGTTATTCCAACAGAATAACAAAGAATGGAATAACATAAGTTCTCTTCAAGAAGAAAGAATAACACCCCTTACTTTATTTAGGAGATTGAATACTGCAGTAGTGTAGTAACCGAGTACTCTTCTTCTTTCTCTCTTATTCTCTCTATACTTTCTCTCTCTATAGCTTGAGCGAATTCGTGAAAAATAATGAAGCCCTAGGCCTCTATTTATAGAAGATTTATTACTATTTACGAAAGTATTTACTATTTACGAAGGTAATTACTATTGACGAAGGTAATTACTATTGACGAAGATAATTACTATTTACGAATGTAATTACTATTTACGAAGGTAATTACTATTTATGAAAGAGACTCTTAGATGATGACATATGGCCCCCCATAAATAATTAAACTTACCACAAACGTCTAATAATAGACTCTTTATATACATCAAGGATTGAATTAAAATTACCAGAAATCATTTTATTTTTAATCAACACATATTTAATCTTTCAACAATTATTAATCATTTATAACTTGTCGTCTCAATTATTGTTTAAATAATATAACATATTATACAGATGATACTGTGACAATAATTGAATCAATAATATAAGAGATATGATGCAGCAATTACTGTAGCAATAATTGAGTATAGCTGAGTGACTTCTCTCGTAAGCATCAATAATCAAAACCGTGTGCTACTATGCAGCAACGCGTATTACTGTACTTTTACTACTGAGTAGTTCAACAGTTTTAACGGTAACACCTCCGCCGTTATTTTATAGAAAGATAATTTTGTCGTTTTCTAACTACGACAATACCTTCGTTGTGGGGTCCACCAATGATTGTGCCGTCGTACGAATATTCCTCGACAAAAAGAATATTCCCCGACCAAACGAATATTTTATAACAACTTGCGTAATTTGCAAAATTTATAAATATTACCCACAACTATAACATTATATCAAATTTATTCCATAATATTCAAAAATAATAATTATAAAAATTCATCTTTATTTATAAAAACTGGGGTCTTACAACGTCCTCTTCTTATGAAATTTCGCCCTCGAAATTAGGGTACGTACCTGGTATGTCAAAGAGGTAAGGATACCTTGATTTCATTTCAGATTCTAACTCCCAAGTCATTTCCTCAACATCGTGGTTTCTCCACAAAACTTTGACTTGAGGTATAACCTTGGAGCGTAGAATATGTTCCTTCTTATCCAAGATTTGAACAGGAATCTCTTCATACGTCAAATCTTCCGCTATTTCGTCCGGTTCTAACTCAATAATGTGGTTCGGGTCTTTCACATATTTTCGTAACATGGATATGTGAAAAACGTTATGAACACGAGACATACTTGGCGGTAGAGCGAGTCTATAGGCCACAGTTCCTATTCGATCGAGGATTAAAAATGGACCGATGAATCGAGGATTGAGTTTTCCTCTCTTTCCAAATCTTGTAACTCCTTTCCATGGAGTAACACGTAACAACACATGATCTCCTATATTGAATTCCACGTCCTTTTGATGAAGATCAACATAACTCTTTTGTCGACTTTGTGAGGTTTTTATACGTTGTCGGATCGTTTGAATCTTTTTCGTAGTCCTACGTACCAACTCCGGTCCCAACAACGTTGCTTCACCCACCTCATCCCAGCATACTGGAGAACGACACTTTCTTCCATACAACGCTTCAAATGGAGCCATGCCAATACTTTCTTGATAACTGTTGTTGTAGGAAAACTCCACCAATGGTAAGAACTTGTCCCAACTTCCCTTGAAATCAAGGACACAGAGTCTTAATAGATCTTCAAGAGTTTGAATAGTTCTCTCCGACTGTCTGTCCGTCTGAGGATGATATGCCGAGCTAAATCGTAAGTCTGTGCCCATAGCTTTTTGCAAACTAACCCAAAATCGTGAAGTAAATCTTGGGTCTCGATCAGAAACTATGGATACCGGCATACCATGCAGTCTTACAATCTCGTTTATATACATACGAGCAAGACGTTCAAGTGTATAAGTTTCTCGTATCGGTAAAAAATGAACAGACTTGGTCAATCTATCAACAATAACCCAAATCGCATCTATGCCTTGAGAAACCTTAGGAAGACCGGTAACGAAATCCATGGTAATGTGCTCCCACTTCCATTCTGGAATTTCAAGTGGTTGCAATGGACCTTTTGGTACTTGATGCTCCGCTTTAACTCGTTGACAAGTTAGACACCTTGAGATAAACAACGCTATCTCTCTCTTCATATTGCTCCACCAAAATGTATGACGAATATCATGATACATTTTTGTACTCCCAGGATGGATTGCAAATGGTGTATTGTGCGCCTCCATCATGATTTTATACTTTAAATCAGGGTCATTAGGAACACAAAGTCTGGAGTTGACTCGAAGTATTCCTTCTTCATCGATTCTTGCTTCCGGCATAACACCTTCTTGCACTTTCTTCCTCATACGCATCAGCTCCAGGTCTGTAGCTTGAGCAGCTTTAACTTTATCAATTAAAGTCGGTTCTACTCTTATATTCGCCATCGTCACATGTGTCCCTGGAGTCTTTAACACTATCTCCATCCTTTGCAAGTCACACAAAATGGGCCCTTGCGTTGACAATATCGCACTCGTACTTGCATGTGATCTTCTACTCAATGCGTCAGCTACCACGTTTGCTTTTCCAGGATGGTATTGGATGGTATGATCATAATCTTTCAATAGTTCAAGCCAACGTCGTTGTTGCATGTTGAGTTCCTTTTGAGTGAAGAAATATTTGAGGCTTTTATGATCCGTAAAGATCTCCACTTTCTCCCCATACAAGTAATGCCTCCAAATTTAAAGTGCAAAGACAACAGCTGCCAACTCTAGATCATGAGTAGGATAGTTCTTCTCATATTCTTTGAGTTGTCGCGAGGCATAGGCTATGACTTTTCCATGTTGCATGAGAACACATCCCAGCCCTTTGCCCGAAGCATCACTGTAGATGACAAATCCCTCTGAGCCAGATGGTATTGTCAGAACAGGTGCTGAAATGAGTCTCCTCTTGAGTTCTTGAAAACTCTTCTCACATTCTTCGCTCCAAACGAACTTTGTATCTTTCCGAGTCAGCTGAGTCAATGGAGTAGCGATTCGAGAAAATCCTTCCACGAATCTCCGATAATAACCAGCTAAACCGAGAAAGCTACGTACTTCGGTCACTGATTTAGGTTGCTCCCAGCTTTGAATAGCTTCAATCTTTGTTGGGTCAACAGATATTCCATGACTTGATACCACGTGCCCAAGGAATGCTACTTCCTCAAACCAGAACTCGCATTTCTTCAACTTGGCATAAAGCTTATATTCTCGAAGCTTTTGGAGTGTCAGCCTCAAGTGTTGCTCATGGCTTTTGGAATAAATAAGGATGTCATCAATAAAGACGACCACAAAGTGATCCAAATATTCCTTGAATACTCGGTTCATCATGTCCATGAAGGCAGCAGGAGCATTAGTCAATCCAAAGGACATGACTAGGAATTCATAATGCCCGTACCGAGTTCTGAAAGCCGTCTTTGGAATGTCATCGGTTCTAATCTTCAATTGGTGATACCCGGAACGAAGATCGATCTTTGAAAAGAATTTGGCTCCTTGCAACTGGTCAAACAAGTCATCAATACGTGGCAATGGATACCTATTTTTGATGGTGACATGATTCAACTCCCGATAATCAATACAAAGTCGCATACTCCCATCTTTCTTCTTCACGAATAGAACAGGAGCACCCCAAGGAGAAGTACTAGGACGAATAAAGCCAATGTCTAGCAATTCCTGCAGTTGGGTTTTTAACTCCTGAAGTTCAATAGGAGCCATTCGATATGGGGCTTTTGAAATGGGTTTTGTACCGGGTTCAAGGTCGATACAAAATTCAATCTCACGCTCTGGGGGTAGACCAGGAAGTTCTTCGGGGAATACGTCAGGAAATTCATTAACAATAGAAATATCGTTCAAAACTGACGTATTTTTGTTTAAATCTGTGACATGAGCTAAGAAATCTTGACATCCGTTTTTCAATAAACGAATAGCTTTATGGCTTGAGATGACTGTGATTGATTTTAATGGTTTGGTCGCTTGAATTCGCATAATAGGTTGATTAAGAATATGAAAGCTAACAACCTTATGGAAACAATCAATTTTTGCATGATGAATAGTTAACCAATCAATCCCTAGAATCACGTCAAATGCAAGTATTTTCAATGAAATAAGATCTACAGGTAATGTGAGGGTACCGATTTGAACCAAACAAGACTTATAAATAGTGGATGTAATGAAAGTTTCTCCCAACGGAGTTTCCACAGATAAGTCAAAGTCTAATTTCTCCGGAGTCAAATTTAATCGATGAGCGCAAGTAGGAGAAATAAAAGAATGGGTAGAACCGGTATCAAATAAAGTATAGACTTCGTTAGAGTTTATGATAAGCTTACCCGTGATGACCTCATTTGGGTTCCTTACTTTCTGGGAGGTCACAACAAACGCTCTCCCTTGCACTACCGGCTTTGACCTTTCTGGGACGGCCTTTGGTGCCTCCATCCTAGCTGAATTTGTCTTTGGTAAACGACAAAATCGGGCTAAGTGACCTTCTCTTCCACAATTATAACATGCTTTGGACGGCATCGCGCAATTTGGACTGATGTGTCCCTCCCCTCCGCATTTGAAGCATATGATAGGTGGTCTTTCTCCTTCCTTAACAACGGGTGCTGGTGCTGACGTCTTTCCATCATTGTTGAATCTCCTCTTTTTGAAATGTCCATTCTTAATGTTTTGGCCCTGATTACCACCGAAGTGGTAACCATTTCTGGCCTGCTGATTCCCTCCACGCTTGTTGTCACCGCTTCGATGACCACTCTCGCTGGTATTATAATTTTGCCGGTTGCTCTCTTTTAGTTGAGTTGACTCGTTATCGCACTCCACTAACTGAGCCCTATTTACAACATCTGAATAAAAACACAGTTTATGAGAAATAAGATGTTGACGTATCTCCGGCTTTAAACCTCTTAAAAACTTTCGCGCCATTCTTTCTTCATTATCCACTAAGTGGGACGCAAACCGTGATAACTCTGCAAATTTTGCCTCGTATTGCGACACGATCATATTATTTTGTTCCAACTTAATAAACTCCACCTCCTTCATGTGGCGAATACTTTCGGGAAAGTATTTATCATTGAACAGCTCCTGGAACTTCTCCCAAGATATCTTCAGTACAGCAGGTTGAGTACGTTTTACCGATTCCCACCAATAATCTGCCTCTCCGCGCAACATAAAGGCGACAAAGGGAACCTTTTGCTCCTCGGAGCATCCCAGGACATCAAATATCTTGGTCATCTGCTTTATCCATGTTTTCGCCATAAGTGGTTTTGGCTCTCCCTTAAACTCCGGTGGTCCCAGCTCCTTGAACTGTTTAGCGGTGACCGCCCGAGAGTTTCTCGTGTTTCCATCTACGTTTTGGACAGGAGTTGCTCTCGCTTGCTGTTGCATGAATTGCATAAAACCTCTGAACATTTGATCATTCGTCATTTGGTCAGTGTTATTGTTTGCATGAGGATTTTCGCCTTCCTGATGCACATTATCCTGATTATTGATATGTGGTGAATCAACAATCGCCTGTGCTCTATTGCCATTCTCAACATTCTCAGATGTCATTTTCAGATACTGCCACAAAACAAAAGGTTAATTGACATGTAACATATTATCCCTATATTCTGACCGACCAATAAAATAGCACATAAACTTAGGTAGGTCATACTAGCGAAGGAATTCCCCGTCTCTCCCCTCCTAGTACTATTCTCACATCTTAGCCAGGGATCATATCCCTAAGCTCTGATACCAACTGTGACGCCCCCAAAATTAGGTATACATCACCCATCTTGAGTCGCCAGATACATGGTACAGAATTCAAATACAACTGTCATGTACAACACGACAAAACATAACTGTGAGTTTGAATACAATTATTGTCTACTAGAGATCATACAAACTCAAAAGGAGTCCTCAATACAATTATTGTCACACTATTTAACAGAATAGTGAGGACTACTAATACTATTCTCTGGTCCATCACTCCGTTCCCCGACTCGTCCCAGCTATATTCTCATTTCCTGAAGAGAACATTGAAAGAAAGGGTGAGCTCAACTAGCCCAGTAAGAAATATTATGACTAAGATAATGCAGAATAAATTATCATTAGCCTTCAACAGTGTTAAACTGATAAAATACAATAACCATCAAGTTTAACTACAGCGGAACCAGCAATCCATTAAAAGAGTCAAGTAGAAAATAAAAACTACTATCTTTTATGATTTAAAAGGTTTTTCATCATCGTTATAGCTGAGACTCAGCTTAATAAATATTCCACATCATCGAATCACCCCCGCACTACGGCCAAGGATATTCTTTAGTATCACGACCACAATAATTCATGCACTACGGCCAAGAATATTTGTGTTTTCATTAGTGGTCATGATCATGCCAACAGCTGTCCATCAATGCACTACAGGCCAATGAGGATTTTTAATTTTTACATCATTTGTAATATTACGGTCATGATTACACCGAATAATATCCCTGGTTATAATCATACCAAGTCCATCTATGCACTACAGGCCACAGATGACTTTCAACAAAATATAAACATGAGGATGATGACAAAAATATAAGAATTCAATAAAACAAGTTCAAGAATTATTTTATCCAGAAATTATTAACGTCCAAATTGTTAACACGATACTGTTTTGTGGTGTAAAATTCAAGAATGCTCAGAAGAATATTTCCATGAAAAGATACTGGATGAAACGTAAATATCAAGGATATTCCACTAATTTCATGGAGTATAGAAGTCAAAGTTTTATCCAACTGAGTATAATAAAGAATGAAATAATAAAAGAAATCACCATGCATGCGATAGACCGCACAGACAGGTTATTCCAGTAGAATAATAATAACGGAACCAGGTCAGGTGAAATTCACACCGACAGGATGTTCCAACATAATAATAAATAATGGAACCAGGTCCGGCGTAAAACGCACAGACAGGATATTCCGACAGAATAATAAAGAATGGAACCAGGTCCGGCGTAAAACGCACAGACAGGATATTCCGACAGAATAATAAAGAATGGAACCAGGTC
Organism: Panax japonicus; assembly: GCA_020205505.1. Lineage (NCBI taxonomy): Eukaryota > Viridiplantae > Streptophyta > Magnoliopsida > Apiales > Araliaceae > Panax > Panax japonicus. The sequence goes on along the minus strand of CM035111.1, from coordinate 7,216,733 downwards.
CGGCGTAAAACGCACAGACAGGATATTCCAACAGAATAATAATAAAGACGAAACCAGGTCCGGCGTATAGCACAGACAGGATATTCCGACAGAAATATAAAGATAGAATAGTAAATGGATGTCACCAAGTATAGGGTATTCGGCGTATACAGGTTATTCCAACAGAATAATAATGAATGGAATAACATAAGGATTTCACCAAGTATAGGGTATACCGCGTATACAGGTCATGTATAGGGTATGCCACTTTTACAGGTTATTCCAACAGAATAACAAAGAATGGAATAACATAAGTTCTCTTCAAGAAGAAAGAATAACACCCCTTACTTTATTTAGGAGATTGAATACTGCAGTAGTGTAGTAACCGAGAACTCTTCTTCTTTCTCTCTTATTCTCTCTATACTTTCTCTCTCTATAGCTTGAGCGAATTCGTGAAAAATAATGAAGCCCTAGGCCTCTATTTATAGAAGATTTATTACTATTTACGAAAGTATTTACTATTTACGAAGGTAATTACTATTGACAAAGGTAATTACTATTGACAAAGGTAATTACTATTGACAAAGGTAATTACTATTTACGAAGGTAATTACTATTTATGAAAGAGACTCTTAGATGATGACATATGGCCCCCCATAAATAATTAAAATTACCACAAACGTCTAATAATAGACTCTTTATATACATCAAGGATTGAATAAAAATTACCAGAAATCATTTTATTTTTAATCAACACATATTTAATCTTTCAACAATTATTAATCATTTATAACTTGTCGTCTCAATTATTGTTTAAATAATATAATATATTATACAGATGATACTGTGACAATAATTGAATCAATAATATAAGAGATATGATGCAGCAATTACTGTAGCAATAATTGAGTATAGCTGAGTGACTTCTCTCGTAAGCATCAATAATCAAAACCGTATGCTACTATGCAGCAACGCGTATTACTGTACTTTTACTACTGAGTAGTTCAACAGTTTTAACGGTAACACCTCCACCGTTATTTTATAGAAAGATAATTTTGTCGTTTTCTAACTACGACAATACCTTCGTTGTGGGGTCCACCAATGATTGTGCCGTCGTACGAATATTCCCCGACAAAAAGAATATTCCCCGACCAAATGAATATTTTATAACAACTTGCGTACTTTGCAAAATTTATAAATATTACCCACAACTATAATATTATATCAAATTTATTCCATAATATTCAAAAATAATAATTATAAAAATTCATCTTTATTTATAAAAACTGGGGTCTTACATTATTGATGAAGGCTATTGATAATTTAATTATCTTTAGTCATGATATTCTTTACTGAGCTAGTTGTGCTCACCCTTTTACTTTACAATTCCTTTCAGGTAATAAGAGTGTAGCTAGGTCGAGCGGGGGTAACAGGGGAATAGAACGGTGGTCTTTAGCTGTGGAGTTCTCCCTAAACAGTATAGACAAGTGTGTTGTATACATCTTTTAGTAGTTATATTTGGTGAATCATATAGGGAGAGGCGAACCCAACGTTGGAAGGGTGTTTCGCCACTTTCATACAAGATGTCTAATGACATACAACCTCGTGTCATCATAAGATAGGGTTGTGCTCATCCACTTGTTGAGTATATTTACGATTACTACCTATATAATCTTGGTGTTTGTTTGAAGTATAATTCTCAATTTGAGACAGTGGAGATAATGATAAATCAAGAGAAGACTCACCATTGGGAAGAATATGATAATAATCTTCTCGTTTTTCTTTGGGGTCTATTGAGTCAACCAAGGATAATTCTGTGGCCATATGATATCTATCATAACCTAGAAGCATGGCCTCACATGTATGAAGGTTTCCTTGAGCACTTCCCAAAGCTTTTAGTTTCTAAAACAGTTTTTGACTATACCTTTATGTAAGGTGTCACTGTGAGGTGTTGTCCACGGTTCCACGGTTGGGACATGTGTCACATTTGGTATATATTTGTATCCAAACTCACAGTATATGTGCTGTTGTATTTTGCACGACAATTATTGTAATAAAGTTGTAGTTGTTTTCTGTACCATGTATTTGGCGACTCGGAATGGGTTGGATTGAATGGGCCTATTTTGGGGTCGTTACAACGTCGCTATGTTAAACTTATGATTTAAGATTTATAACATGATGTTAATCTAAAAAGTTAAAATTTGAATTGTGTTAACAAGTTTGATTTGAATAATAACTAAACATATAGGGTTAATGTTAGTGTAACTAATCGGTATTGCGATTCTAATGGTATATGTAGGGATTTTGACGAACGTGTGTTATAGTTGTATAGATTACGCACGAGTCAAGTTCCTAAACCTTATTTCTTTGTGTAAAACAAGATCTTTATCCTATCATGTTTATTATTGTTGTGTAAGTTTCTAAATTTTACTTTTCGTTAAACAAGTTTCCTAATCTTGAACTTGATATTGTTTGATTAAGAGGTCTCAAATTGTTTGTTCATGTTGAGCGAGTTTCTAATCATTATTTATTATTAATTCAAAGCTTGAGATGTTCATTAATTCGAACGAGACTTTCTAATTCCTTCGAAGATAATCTATTGAATATACAATGTTTTATTCAACTATATATTGTTGTGATTCCATTCTTATCTTAAATATTGTTACTTAATACCTAGTTATTGTATCGAACTTCGAATGGTTAGTGAACCTCTATTGAATTGACTACTCCATAGTTGATGAGCGTTCTAAATTCTAGAACCATTGTTAAAGCTAATCCAAACTAAACTTTCTTTAGTGCGGAAATCCTAAGTCAAACTGAGATGAACAACCCTATTATAGGGGAATATTTACACGTTAGCGTTAAGATGTTTGTGCACAATACATGGTACGAAGGGCTGATCCCCCTAAGTACGAGAAGAAAGGTCCATATAATCTAACGACTGTTAAAGGTTGAAGTAGAAATACTTAATGACCCGGGACATTGTGACACCCCCAAAATAGGTATACAACACCCATTCTGAGTTGTCAAAATACATGGTACAAAAATAACTACAACTTTATTAATACAACATAAAAACTGTTAGTTTAAAATATAAATATTGTCATCTAGACAATATCCAAACTCAAATAAGTCCTCATTACAATTATTGATAAACTATTTTACAAAATAATGAGGACTACTAAAACAACTTCTAGAACCATCATTCCACACACCGACTAGTACTTGCTACATTATCGTCTCCTGAGAAGAAAAATGGAATAAAAAGGAAAAGGGTGAGCTCAACCAGCCCAGTAAAGAACATTATGTCTAAGATAATATAGAAAAAATTATCATTAGTCTTCAACAGGGAAAAATCTAATAGAATACAATAGACAATAAGTTTCAGATCAATATTCGCAGCGAAAATAATAATTCATTAGAAGAGTTAAGTAGAGAATGAAATCTACTATCTTCTATATATGAATTTAAAAGTTTATCGTTGTTATTTTATCCCTGTAACATCAATCAATATATATCATAAATCAAATATTCATCTTTGCACTACAGGCTAAAGATATTCACCAGTTGGTCATGTTCATCTAAACACCTGCTAATCTTTCCACTACGGGCCAAAGATATTCATCAGAAATCATTCATCTTTGCACTACAGGCCAAAGATATTCAGTAATATCATCATTTAGGACTGAGGATGGTGAAAAATATTTTAAAGAAAAGGAATCCAGTGAAGCAAAAAAATAAATATTAAGGATTCGTATTTTAGCTATTCCATGCCCAAAAATATCTCATAAATAATCATAGTGGAGTAAAATTCAAAAATAATCAAAAATGGATACAATTAAATCTAGTATCCATAATAGATATTTTGGACGAAAAACGAAAATTTAATTTTTCTGTGAATAATGCCGTATACGTGAATAATGCCGTAAACGTAAATAGTAACTCCGACACTAAAAGACAAGAATTTCACAAGAAAAATTCTCACAATATTTTGGCATAATGATATTGAAAGAAATAATATCATTTAAAAAAAATAATATCCCTTACCTCGAAAGAATAGTACTTCTGGCTGGAGTACTGAATATAGTGCTAAAGGAAACTTGCACCGTATTACAACACTCAAAGTATCAAAATACTCAAAAGAATACGCTCAATATATCGAGAGAGAAAGAGAGAAGATTTCAGTTTCTGGTGTGATTTTTAATTCTAACCTAAGCACCATATTTATAGGAAAATACTTAGAACACTAAAACAGAAAATTTAATATAATATTAATATATTATATATAAATTCCTACGTACACCAAGAATCTGAATTCAACAACTTAACACATGTTTAATGAGGCCCAAAAAATATAAAAAACGTTTTTCTTAAAAAAATAATTAAAACTTCCAAAAATCAATTATTTCAGAACTTTAATAATTCATAATAAATGGCCCTTTTGTCAGAAAAATTCGAACCTTATGTCTTTTCCATAGGAAATTCCATTATCTACAACTTTACAGAAAAAAGTTTTTCCAAATTCCAAACAGAAATTGACCAAAATCCACAAACGGACGATTTTATAGGCTATAATCAAATTTCATTCAAGAAATGGGCCCACAGACATGTTTAACATGTTTTAAACAACTTTTACAACAAAAATACTCTTCCTCCTCAAATACTCATATATCCCACATTCATTGTAAAATATCATAATTATTATATTATAATAATATAATAAAATAGTATTTTATCAGAAAAGATAAAATATCGATTTTCAACAATTATCACTTTAAAATTTTTCTCCCTCTATATCCACATAAAATGAATATTTTTCTCATCATATAAATTAATAATTAATTATTCAGAAATAATATTACAGAATCACAATACTGACAACCAGGCAGTTCCCAGGAAAGAGGGGACTTTCCAATAAGAATTTCTTCTTACTAGCGCGCAATTAGGTGACCAAACCTCTCCTTAGACAGAACTTTCTAGACATTGCCAATAATGTTATCTAATAATATTATTCAGATAATATGAATTATTGCTCCAATAATGCAAAATACTGTGTAGTGATAATTATTGAAACAACAGTAATATAAAATATCAACGCAACAATTATTGAATCAATAAAATAAAATACTGAACAGTAATTACTGTAACAATTATTGAGTAGTGCCTTCTTACGTAAGAATCAATAATTGGTGCAATACCGTGTGCTACTGTGCAACAACGCGTATTACTGTATTTTAACCACCGGGTATTCCAACAGTATTAACGATAACAACTACGCCGTTATTTATAAACAATTTATACTTGTCTTTTTCTTCATCCAATCGCTTTCCATTATGGGGCCCACACAAGGCTGCGTCGTCGTACGAATATTCCCCTACAGTAAGAATATTCCACGACCAAACGAATATTCTCCGATAAAAATGAATATTTTATAACCACTTGCTTATTTAAAATATTTGCGCATTTTACCCATAACTAACCACATTAATCAAATCAACCTTTACTATTTCAAAATAATAAATAGAGGAAATTTAATTTCATTAATAATAAGTTGGGGTCTTACAACCTCCTCTCCTTATGAAATTTCGTCCTCGAAATTGACGTACGTACCTGGTGTTTCGAAAAGGTGAGGATACCTTGCTTTCATTTCTGTTTCCAACTCCCAAGTCATTTCCTCAATAGCATGGTTCCTCCACAAAACTTTAACCTGTGGTATGACCTTTGTGCGTAGGACATGCTCTTTCCTATCCAAGATCTTGACAAGTACTTACTTGTACGTTAAGTCTTCGGCTATCTCGTCCGGTTGTAACTCAATGACATGGTTCGGGTCTTTCACATATTTACGAAGCATGAATATGTGAAAAACATTATGAACACGAGACATACTTGGAGATAACGCGAGTCTATAGGCCACATTTCCTACTCGGTCAAGAATCTAAAATGGACCAATAAATCATGGATTGAGCTTTCTTCTCTTCCCAAATCTTGTAACTCCCTTCCATGGTGAAACACACAATAATACATTATCCCCAATACTAAATTTCACATCCTTTCGATGAAGATCCGCATAACGCTTTTGTCGATCCTGTGCCGTTTGTATACGTTGTCGAATCATTTGGATCTTTTCCGTAGTCATACATACCAACTCTAGTCCCAACAACATTGCTTCTCCCACCTCATCCCAACATACTGAAGAGCGACACTTTCGTCCATACAATGCTTCAAATGGAGCCACACCTATACTTGCCTGATAACTGTTGTTGTAGGAGAATTCCACCAATGGTAGGTACTTATCCCAACTCCCTTTGAAATCTAGGACACAAAGTCTTAATAGATCTTCAAGAGTTTGAATAGTCCTCTCTGATTGCCTGTCCGTTTGAGGATGGTATGCCGAACTGAATCGTAAATCCGTGTCCATAGCTTTTTGCAAGCTAACCCAAAATCTTGAAGTAAATCTTGGGTCACGATCTGAAACTATGGATACTGGCATGCCATACAATCTCACAATCTCATTTACATACATATGAGCAAGACGTTCAAAGGAATAAGTCTCCCGTATTGGCAAGAAATGAGCAGACTTGGTTAATCTATCAACAATAACCCAAATAAAATTTATGCCTTGAGAAACCGTGGGAAGACCCGTAACGAAATCCATGGTAATATGTTCCCACTTCCATTTCAGAATCTCAAGTGGTTGCAATGGACCCTTAGGCACTTGATGCTCCGCCTTTACACGTTGACAAGTTAAACACATTGAGATAAACTTTGCAATCTCTCTCTTCATATTATTCCACCAAAATGTATATTGAAGATCACGATACATTTTGGTACTTCCAGGATGGATTGCAAATGGTGTATTGTGTGCCTCTATCATGATTGTTAACGCCAAGATCTTCTCCAATGTCCCAATCACGTAAGACGCCCTGATCCTGCACAGTAAACACGATAAGACACCAAAAGCTTGATGGCTGGACCGTCGGGGGATAGCTCAGGCGTGAGAGTTAGTATACGTGTTCACAAGGTTAACAATGGAGGATGTAATGTTTAGTGTATTGAGAGAGATAATAATTCTCAGTTGTGTGTATGTGTATATGAAATGTTAACGTGAACGTACCTGGTTGTGAAGACTTGGTTGATAGGTTATACTATCTTGCCTGGTTTACCGTGTCACCCACTACCTCTGACACAGCCCCCATGATCTGATGGGTCCTGGCGCCTGCATTCAGCCTACTCACTACCTTTGGTCACTATTTAGGCCGCCGACCGGCTATAATCCCATCCGCATTAATGCTTGGCAGATGTCTTAGTCAACCGCTATGCTTTTTCATCATTACAAGTCAAAGTAATAGATATTAAATGATCCAATGGGTTAATCCAATGAACCGGCCCGATCTTATAGGGTTAAAATAGAAGTAATATGGTGACTAGGCCCAATGACTTTCAAGGTTCAATAGTGATGGTCCAATAGATTAATTAAATAAGTGAGCCCAACTTACCCGGTCCAAAGAGGGGAAATATCATGACCCAACATTGCCCCATAGTTTTTTGTTGAACAAAATGTTTAATAGAAAACTATAAATGGTCCATGATATTAGAATTTACTAAAGGCCCATAACAGGAAGTATTTGAGACATATCCAATTTGGTCCATGAGATCAGATAGGGAATGGCTGAATGTCTAGAGTAAAAGGCCCAATCGATAGAGGATTGAAATTGAACAAGACGGTATAAAAATCGGAAATCCAACTGAGAAGCCCAATTTGATAAAATGTCTAAGAATTGATCCGGATGCTTCCCATTCGAATTCTCATCATTACTAACATTTAATGGGCCGCCTTCCTAACTCGTGCAACCATCAGTATAAAAGATAAACTTTACCAATTCTGACGGTTTTACCTGCCAATTTGAACTTTGAACCTTTGAGCTTTCTTCTCCTTCCCAGAACTTCCTTCTCTGTTTTACGAAATCTCAACAATGGTGACTGTAAACTCTAACCAAAACTCTCCCCTCCGCGTGACTCCCGTTCGAACCTTTTCCCCCAATCCAAACCCTAACCAAGAGGGTTCGAGCTCAAATCCTCAATCCACAGCAACGATGGGGAAGAATCCGCCCCTGATCCCTTCTCTGCCTCCTTCCGGCTTCTTCAAGGATGGGGAACAGTTTCCCCATGCCAATACCCCCTCCACTATTATGGAATCTGAGATACGTATCCTCCGGACTCGCTATCAGATTCCGTATATGTATGCTATAAGGGCTCCGGCTCCTGAGAAACGTATGTATCATCGACCGGATGGTTGGGTCGCTATGCTAGTTACATTTCTTGAAAAGGGGATTCGTCTACCCCTCCATGCCTTCGTCGTTACCCTCCTAGGGTTCATAGGAGTGGGCTTCGCCCAGCTGGTGCCTAATTCCTACATCCACATTCTGGCATTCATTGCCTTCTGCCATAAAATAAGGATTCACCCCCCCTCTGTCGACATCTTCTTCACCCTCTTCTCAGTCGATAGGTCCCGAGAACGAGGTTTCAAAATGTTGAGCAAATAGTCTCCTCGACCCAACACCAGATTGGAGAAGAGACCTCTGATGGATACCCCTCCGAGCAACAAGGGTTGGCATAAAAAATGGTTTTTTGTCACAGGACCCGAAATTTCTTCTCTTCCTGACTGGACTATCTCCGATCGGATCTCTACTGATTTTGGAGATATACCCGAAGAGCGTGTGAAGGAAATGGCAGATTTTTTGAAGAAGATTCCTCCAAAGGAATGGAGTTTTGCACTTCTGACTAAGCAAGCCTGGCTATATGACCATAAATGTAAGTTTCGAACAACTTTGTAACACAGTTTTTTTGAGATATTTAAGTGATATGGGTTCTGATACATGGTTATTTGCAGTGTCTCTGACCAAACCAACTCCTTCGGAAGTAAAAGAATTGGAATACTTTTTGGCCGGGAAGGTTACAGATGCGAGTGAAGAGCCTCCTACTGAAGAGTCTCCCCGAGCTGATCTCCCCGTCGCTTCTCCTCGGAATGACGAACCCCAAACTGATGAACCCGTCGCTCTTGAAGAATCTCTCAGACCTCGGCGAAGGAAGAGAGCCGCCAAGAAATCCAAATCCACCCAACCGAAAACAAATCTTGAAAGTGATCTGAAAACAATTACTGAAGCAATTCCACAAGCAACCCCCTCATCCAACCCTAGCTCTGCACCTCCCGAATCCGTCCCGATTAAAAGAAGCCTGCTTGATATACCTCTCCACGATCGAGAGAAGGTTCTCTGTGCTAAGAAGATAAGGACAAAAATTACTCCTTTGACAGCCGATGAGCTCCGAGTTCCATCGTCTTCGGCTGACATTCCCCCAATAATCCCATCTGAAATCCAAGTGCCTGATGATAAACTGGTTAGGTCTGTCCCCCTCCTATATCGAAAAAGGAAACATCCATCAGATAGCCATCCAGGTTCATCATCGGCTCCCTCCCCAGTTTATGAACCTAATCCTGTTCGATATCCCTCTCCGAAAAATATACACGTGGATCCCTCGCCGATTCGCGATCAAACCATGCCTTCTCCTCCAAGACAGTCAGCCTCTGAATTTCAGCATGACGCTATGGCCTCTCCAACCATGTGGCCTCGATTCAATGCCAACTTCCCTTTTCAACTATTTGACACCTTCGTCCGTGAAATCGAAGACCATCGATTTGGGAACAGTTCGAATGGAGATTTGCTTAGCGAAGGCATGAGCTACCTGGCGAAGGTAAATGGTTTTCTCCTTTATTTCCGTATATATATTCATACTTATACACCTGAAACTGATCAAATAATACAGAACTTGCACAGGCGAATGCTGTATTCGGACGTCTGCGTCCAAGGTCTATCGAAGCTGAATCCGAAAAAGAGGCAATGAAGAAAATGAATGCCATCCTGAAGTCTGCTCTGGCTCAAGAAAGGACTCAACGGGAGAGCGTTCTTCACACGAATGAGGGTCTTCGGAAAGAGTTAGCCCAAGCTAGAGGAGATGCGAAGACATCCAATAAAGAACTGAAGTCAACTAAAGAACAATATGAGGAGATCGTCAAGATGAATGTTGACTTGGTTCAGAGGAGTGAAATAAGGATGAAGAAGATCAACGAGCTGAAGGCTGATGCTAAGATCTTGACTAAAATGATCCAGAAGCTAGAGCTAGCAGAAACTCGTCATCTGAATAAGCGCCAGAAGATTGAAGAAGAGATCCGAGAACTCAAGGCTCTTCGGGACATTGGGCTTCCTCTAACTAATGACCTTCGCAAGCAGATCTGTGAAGAGTATCGGAACTCGGATGAGATCAATGGAGAGATCATGAAGATATATTCTGAAAGCTACGAGCTCTGCCGGAGTCGTGGCAAGGAGAAGTTGATTGAAGCTAACATGAATCCATCCTTACTCGACTCTTTAGATGGCGAGGATGATGTCTGAAGTGAATGCTCTTAATTTTCTTTATTCAAGAATATCTGTGAAAATTTCTGTTTATTTTGGGAATTATTTAAGGATTTTGTTTTTAAAAACTTTTATCAGGTCTTCTATTCTGAAATTATGTTAGAGTTTATGTTTTTGTACAATGTGTTTGTCAATATGAATGAATAGATCGAATGGTTCAAATTTCAGCTTTCTATGTCATGACTTCTGCATGATGCTTTTCGTTCCTTGTCAATAATTCAGTACCATTGGTCTTGAATGTACCGAGCTTAGATTGCGAACTAGTTAGGGTATATGACCGGGGTACTATTCACCCGTAAGATATATTTCTGCTCGGTTCAAATCTTTTTTGGGTATAATATTATTCCATGAGGAGATGTGCTAATTTTTCAGACCGTTGGTTGAAGATATAATAGTAAATCAATATTGACCGCTGGTGGAAAGTATAATAGTAAATCAATATGGATCGCTGGTTTAATGTTTTAATAGTAAATCAGTATGGACTGTTGCTTTAAGTTTTAATAGTAAATCAATATGGACCGACCGTTTAAAAGTAAATCAATCTGGACCGTTCATGAATTAGTTACTATTCAGTCCATTCTTCTATAAATAGAAGCTCATTCCTTCATTATTTCTTACAAATTCACTGAAACTCTAGAGAGAGAAACTACAGAGAGAAAGAAGAAAAGTATTCTGCTACTTCACTACTTCAGTATTCAGTTTTTCTAAGGTAGGGGATATTATTTTTTGTACTCGTAAGGGGTATTCTAGTATTGACTACCGAGAATTGAACCATGTCACCATCAAAAATAGGTATCTGTTACATTGCATTGATGACCTGTTTAACCAGTTGCAAGGAGCATAATTCTTTTCAAAGATCAATCTTCGTTCTGGATATCGTCAACTGAAGGTTAAAACTGAGGATATTCCAAAGACTGCCTTCAGAACTTGGTACGGGAATTATGAATTCTTGGTCATGTCTTTTGGATTGACTAATGCTCCTGCTGCCTTCATGGATATGATGAACCGAGTATTCAAGGAATATTTGGATCACTTTGTGGTTGTCTTTATTGATGATATTCTCATATATTCCAAAAGCCGTGAAGATCATAAGCAACACTTGAGGCTGATACTCCAAAAGCTTCGTGAAAACAAGCTTTATGCCAAGTTGATGAAATATGAGTTTTGGCTTGAGGAAGTTGCATTCCTTGGGCATGTGATATCAAATCATGGAATATCTGTTGACCCAGCGAAGATTGAAGCAATTCAAAGCTGGGAGCAACCAAAGTCAATGACCGAAGTACGTAGCTTTCTCGGCTTAGCTGGTTATTATCGGAGATTCGTGGAAGGATTTTCTCGAATCGCCACTCCATTAACTCAGCTGACTCGAAAAGATACAAAGTTCGGTTGGAACGAGGAATGTGAGAAGATTTTTCAAGAACTCAAGGGAAGACTCATTTCAGCACCTGTTCTGACAATACCATCTGGCTCAGAGGGATTTGTCATCTATAGTGATGCTTCGGGCAAAGGGCTAGGATGTGTTCTCATGCAACATGAGAAAGTCATAGCATATGCCTCTTGGCAACTCAAAGAATATGAGAGAAATTATCCTACTCATGATCAAGAGTTGGCAGCTGTTGTCTTCGCGCTCAAGATTTGGAGGCATTACCTATATGGAGAGAAGGTGGAGATCTATACGGATCATAAAAGCCTCAAATATTTCTTCACCCAAAAGGAACTCAACATGCGGCAACGACGTTGGCTTGAACTGTTGAAAGATTATGATCATACCATTCAATACCATCCTAGTAAAGCGAATGTAGTAGCTGGCGCATTGAGTAGAATATCATATGCAGGTACGAGTGTAATATTGTCAACACAAAGGCCCATTTTGTATAACTTACAAAGGATGGAGATAGAGTTAAAGACTTCAGGGACCCATGTGATGATGGCGAATATACGAATAGAACCGACTTTAATCGATAAAGTTAAAGCTGCTTAAGCTACAGACCTAGAGCTAATATGTATGAGGAAGAAAGTGCAAGAAGGTGCTATTCCGGAAGCAAGAATCGATGAAGAAGGAATACTTCGAGTCAACTCCAGACTTTGTGTTCCTAATGACCCTGATTTAAAGTATAAAATCATGATGGAGGCGCACAACACACCGTTTGCAATCCATCCTGGGAGTACCAAAATGTATCATGATCTTCGACATACATTTTTGTGGAGAAATATGAAAAGAGAGATAGCGGAGTTTATCTCAAGGTGTTTAACTTGTCAAAGAGTCAAGGCGGAGCATCAAGTACCAAAAGGTCCATTGTAACTACTTGAAATTCCAGAATAGAAGTGGGAGCACATTACCATGGATTTCGTTACTGGTCTTCCCAAGGTTTCTCAAGGCATAGACGCAATTTGGGTCATTGATGATAGATTGTCCAAGTCTACTCACTTCTCACCTATACGAGAAACTTATACAATTGAACGTCTTGCTCGTATCTACATAAATAAAATTGTAAGATTGCATGGTATGCCAGTATCCATAGTTTTTGATCGAGACCCAAGATTCACTTCACGATTTTGGGTTAGTTTGCAAAAAGCTATGGGCACGGATTTACGATTTAGCTCGGCATATCATCCTCAGACAGATGGGCTGTCGGAGAGGACTATTCAAAATCTTGAAGATCTATTAAGACTTTGTGTCCTTGACTTCAAAGGAAGTTGGGACAAGTTCTTACCGTTGGTGGAGTTTTCCTACAACAACAGTTATCAATCAAGTATTGGCATGGCTCCATTTGAGGCGTTGTATGGGAGAAAGTGTCGTTCTCCAGTATGTTGGGATGAGGTGGGTGAAACAACGTTGTTGGGACTGGAGTTGGTACGTATGACTACAGAAAAGATTCAAACGATCCGACAATGTATAAAAACTTCACAAAATCGACAAAAGAGTTATGTTGATCTTCATCGAAAGGACATAGAATTCAATATTGGAGATCATGTGTTGTTACGTGTTGCTCCATGGAAAGGAGTTACGAGATTTGGAAAAAGAGGAAAGCTCAATCCTCGATTCATTGGCCCATTTTTAATTCTCGAGCGAGTAGAAACTATGGCATATAGACTCGCCTTACCACCAAGTCAAGGTATCCTCATCTCTTCGACATACTAGGTATGTACCCTAATTTCGAGGACGAAATTTCATATGAGGGGGAGGTTGTAAGACCCCAACTTTTATGAATAAAGAATAATTTTCTCGAAATATATTTTTGAATATTATGGTGTGGATTTGATATAATGTTATAGTTGTGGGTAATATTTACAAATTTTGCAAAGTAAGCAAGTGGTTATATAATATTCGATTGGTCGGGGAATATTCGTTTTAACAGGGAATATTCGTACGACGGCACAATCATTGGTGGACCCCACAACAAAAGTATTGTTTTAGTTAGAAAACGACAAAAATATATTTCTATAAAAATAACGGCGGAGGTGTTACCGTTAAAACTGTTGAACTACTCGGTAGTAAAAGAACAGTAATACGCGTGGTTGCATAGTAGCACACGGTATTGATTATTGATGCTTACGTGAGAAGTCACTCAGTTATACTCAATTATTGCTACAGTAATGGCTGCATCATATCTCTCATATTATTGATTCAATTATTGTTACAATATCATCTACATAATATGATATATTATTAAATCAATAATTGAGATGACAAAGTTATTCATATTATTATTTGCAATATTGACAATGTCTAGAAGTTCTGTCAAGGAGAGGTTTAGTCACCTAATTGCGCGCCAATAAGGAGAAATCCTTATCCGAAAGCCCCCTCTTTCTTGGGAACGACCTGGTTATTAAATATTGTGAATTATAATATTAACGATGAATAAGTTCGTGTTGATTAAAGATGAATTTTATAATTCCATTATGTTGGACTTATTTGTGTTAGTATAATTGATGTCTGGAGGTTATATTGTTCAATTGGGTATTCGAGACACTTTTCGTGTCGGAGTACTATTCACGAATTACTATTCACGAGTTACTATTCATAAGTTACTATTTATGAGTTACTATTCACGAGTTACTATTCACAAATTATTATTCACGAGTTACTATTCACGAGTTACAATTTATGAGTTACTATTTACAGGGTACTATTCACCCGTAAGATATATGTTTGTTCGGTCCAAATCATTTTTGGGTACAATATTATTCCATGAGGAGATGTGCTAATTTTTCAGACCATTGGTTAAAGATATAATAATAAATCAATATGGACCGCTGGTGGAAAGTATAATAGTAAATCAATATGGATCGCTGGTTTAAAGTTTTAATAGTAAATCAGTATGGACCGTTGCTTTAAGTTTTAATAATAAACCAATATGGATCGTCCGTTTAAAAGTAAATCAATCTGGATCGTTCATGAATTAGTTACTATTCAGTCCATTCTCCTATAAATAGAAGCTCATTCCTCCATTATTTCTTATGAATTCACTGAAACTCTAGAGAGAGAAACTATAGAGAGAAAGAAGAAAAGTATTCTGCTACTTCACAACTTCAGTATTCAGTTTTTCTAAGGTAGGGGATATTATTTGTTGTACTCGTAAGGGGTATTCTTTTTTTCTTATTCATGAAGAGAACTTCTGTTATTCCATTCTTTATTATTCTGTTGGAATAACCTGTATACGCGGGATACACTATACTTGGTGAAATTCTGTTGTTATTTCATTCTTATTATTCTGTTGGAATAACCTGTTTATGCGAAGTACCGCATACATGGTAAAATTCTTCTAATATTCCGTTCTTTATTATTCTGTCGGAATATCCTGTCTGTGCGTTTACGCCAGACCTGGTTCCATTATTTATTATTCTGTCGTAATATCTTGTCTGTGCGTTTACGTCGAACCTGGTTCTATTATTTATTATTCTGTTAGGAATAACTTGTCGGTGCAGTCTATTGCACGCATGGTGAATCCTTCTGTTATTCCATTCTTTATTATTCTAGTGGAATAACCTGTCTATGTGGATTACCACATGGATGGTGAATGATCCTTCGTATTCATTCCTTATTAAATTGTGGAAATGATCTGTCTACGTGGATTACCGCATGGCGGACAAAAATCCATTTGTAGTTTCATATATTCTATTATACTCATTTGGTTAAAGCTTTGGATTCTATACTCCATGAAATTAGTGGAATATCCTTGATATTTGCGCTTCATCCAGTATCTTTTCATGGAAATATTTTTCTGAGCATTCTTGAATTTTACTGCACAAAGCAGTATCATGTTGACAATTTGGACGTTATTGAGTTCAGGATAAATTAACTTATAAATCTTTAAAATTTATTCTTGAACCTGTTTTATTGAATTGTCATCATCCTCATGCTTATATTATGTTGAAAGTCATCTTTGGCTTACGTGCATAGATGGACTTGGTTTGATTATGACCAGGGATTATTCGGTATTATCATGACCGTAATGTGACGAATGATGTGGTAAAAGTCCTCATTGGCCTGTAGTTCATTGGTGGACAGTTATTGGTATGATTATGACCAGGAATTCTTCGGTATAGTCATGACCATTGATGATTATATGAATATCCTTGGCCGTGTAGCAGGGATGATTCGATTTTATTTATTAAGCTGAGTCTCAGCGATAAAGTTGATGAAAAACTTTTTAAATCATAGAAAATAGTAGATTTTATACTTTACTTGACTCTTCTAATGGATTGCTTATTCTGCTGCAGTTTTTGATCTAAAACTTGTTGTCTATTATATGCTATCAGTTGTTATACTGTTGAAGGCTATTGATAATTTATTCTGCATTATCTTAGTCATAATATTTCTTACTGGGCTAGTTGAGCTCACCCTTTCTTTTACTGTTCTCTTCAAAAAATGAGAACGTAGCTGGGACTAGTCGGGGAACAGAGTGATGGTCCTAGATGGTGCATTAGTAGTCCTCACTATTCTGTGAAATAGTGTGATAATAAATATAATGAGGACTCCATTGAGTGTGGATATTGTCTAGATGACAATATTTGTATTAAAACTCACAGCCTATGTTTTTTTGTATTTCACACGACTGTTGTATAATTAAGTTGTATTTGTATTCAGTACCTTGTATCTGGTGACTCAAGATGGGTAATGTATACCTATTTTGGGGGCGTCACAGTTGGTATCAAAGCTTAGGGATATGATCCCTAGCTGAGATGTGAGATAAGAACTAGGAGGGGAGAGACGGGGAATTCCTTCACTAGTATGACCTACCTAAGTTTATTTGGTATTTAACTGGTTGGTCAGAGTATAGGGATAATATGTAATATATTAATTAACCCTTGTTTTGTGGCAGTTTGAAAAATGGCATCCAAAAATGTTGAGATAAGCAATGAAACACATGAGATCGTGGAGTCACCACAGATTAATACTCAGGATAATGTTCAACAGGAAGACAATAATCCTCAGGTGAACAACAACACTAACCAAATGGCGAACGACGGAATATTTAGGAGCTTTCTGCAATTCGTACAACATCAGGCAAGAGAAATTCCTATCCAAAATGTAGGTGGAAACACTAGAAACTCTCGGATGGTCACCGCTAAACAGTTCAAGGAGCTGGGACCACCGGAGTTTATTGGAGAACCAAAACCACTTAAGGCGTATGTATGGATAAAGTGGATCACCAAGATATTTGATGTCTTGGGATGCTCCGAGGAGCAAAAGGTTCCCTTTGCCACCTTTATGTTGCGAGGGGAGGCAGATTACTGGTGGGAATTTGTAAAATGTACCCAGCCTGACGCACTCAAGATGTCTTGGGAGAAGTTCCAAGAGCTGTTCAATGATAAATACTTTTCTGAAAGTATTCGTCACATGAAGGAGGTTGACTTTATCAAGTTGGAGCAAAAAAATATGACCGTGTCACAATATGAGGCTAAATTTGTAGAGTTATCCCGATTTGCATTCCATTTGGTTGATAATGAGGAGCGAATGATGCGAATGTTTTTAAGAGGTTTGAAACCGGAGATACGTCAATATCTTATTTCTCATAAACTGTGTTTGCATTTAGATGTTGTAAATAGGGCTCACTTATTGGAGCGCGATAACGGGTCAATGCAACCAAGAGAAAGCAGCCGGCAGAATGAAAATACCAGTGGTAACAGTCATCGAAGCGGTGACAACAAACGTGGAGGGAATCAACATGCCAGAAATGGTAACCACTTCGGTGGTAATCATGGCCAAGACAATAAAAGTGGGAGTTTCAAGAAGAGGAGATTTAGTAATGATGGAAGGACGTCAGCACCAGCACCTGTTGTTAATGAAGGAGAATGACCGTCGGTCGTATGTTACAAATGCGGAGGGGAAGGACACATCAGTCCAAACTGTACGCAGCAGTCCAAAGCATGTTACAACTATGGAAGAGAAGGTCACTTAGCCCGATTTTATCGTGCACCGAAGTCAAGTCCAGCTGGGATGGAGGCATCAAAGTCTGTCCCAAACAAGACAAAATCGGTAGTTCAAGGGAGAGCATTTGTTGTAACCTCCCAGAAAGCAAGGAACCCAAACGAGGTCATCATGGGTAAACTTATCATAAACTCTAGTGAAGTATATACCTTATTTGATACCGGCTCTACCCATTCTTTTATTTCTCCTACTTGCGCTCAACGTTTAAATTTGACTCCGGAGAAATTGGACTTTGACTTATCGGTTGAAACTCCGTTGGGAGAAACCTTCATTACATCCACGGTTTATAAGTCTTGTTTGATTCAAATTGGTAACTGCACATTACCTGTCGATCTTATTTCTTTAAAAATACTTGTGTTTGACGTAATTCTAGGGATTGATTGGTTAACTACTCATCATGAAAAAATTGATTATTTTCGTAAGGTTGTTAGTTTTCATATTCCTAATCAACCTATTATGCGAATTCAAGCGACCAAACCATTAAAATCAATCACGGTCATTTCAAGCCATAAAGCTATTCGTTTATTGAAAAATGGATGTCAAGCTTTCTTAGCTCATGTCACAGATTTAAACAAAAATACGTCAGTTTTGAATGATATTTTTATTGTTAATAAATTTTCTGACGTATTCCCTGAAGAACTTCCTGGCCTACCCCCAAAGCGTGAAATTGAATTTTGGATCGACCTTGAACCTGGTATAAAACCCATTTCAAAGCCCCATATCGAATGGCTCCTATTGAACTTCAGGAGTTAAAGACCCAATTGCAGAAATTGTTAGACATTGGTTTCATTCGTCCTAGTATGTCTCCTTGGGGTGCTCCTGTTCTATTCGTGAAGAAGAAAGATGGGAGTATGCGACTTTGTATTGACTACCGAGAATTGAACCATGTCACCATCAAGAATAGGTATCTGTTAACTCGCATTGATGACCTGTTTGACCAGTTGCAAGGAGTACAATTCTTTTCAAAGATCGATCTTCGTTCTAGATATCATCAGCTGAAGGTTAAAACTGAGGATATTCCAAAGACTACCTTCAGAACTGGGTACGGGCATTATGAATTCTTGGTCATGTCTTTTGGATTGACTAATGCTCCTGCTGCCTTCATGGATATGATGAACCGAGTATACAAGGAACATTTGGATCACTTTGTGGTTTTCTTTATTGATGACATTCTCATATATTCCAAAAGCCGTGAAGATCATGAGCAACACTTGAGGCTAATACTCCAAATGCTTCGTGAAAACAAGCTTTATGCCAAGTTGAAGAAATGTGAGTTCTGGCTTGAGGAAGTTGCATTTCTTGGGCATGTGATATCAAATCATGGAATATCTGTTGACCCAGCGAAGATTAAAGCAATTCAAAGCTGGGAGCAACCAAAGTCAGTGACCAAAGTACCTAGCTTTCTCGGCTTAGCTAGTTATTATCGGAGATTCGTGGAAGGATTTTCTCGAATCGCTACTCCATTAACTCAACCAACTCAAAAAGATACAAAGTTCGGTTGGAGCGAGGAATGTGAGAAGAGTTTTCAAGAACTCAAGGGAAGACTGATTTCAGAACCTGTTCTGACAATACCATCTGTCTCAGAGGGATTTGTCATCTACAGTGATGTTTCGGGCAAAGGGCTAGGATGTGTTCTCATGCAACATGGGAAAGTCATAGCATATGCCTCTTGGTAACTCAAAGAATATGAGAGGAATTATCCTACTCATGATCTAGAGTTGGCAGCTGTTGTCTTCGCGCTCAAGATTTGGAGGCATTACCTATATGGAGAGAAGGTGGAGATCTATACGGATCATAAAAGCCTCAAATATTTCTTCACCCAAAAGGAACTCAACATGCGACAACGACGTTAGCTTGAACTGTTGAAAGATTATGATCATACCATTCAATACCATCCTGGTAAAGCGAACGTAGTAGCTGACGCATTGAGTAGAAGATCATATGCGAGTACGAGTGCAATATTGTCAACACAAAGGCCCATTTTGTATGACTTACAAAGGATAGAGATAGAGTTAAAGACTCCAGGGACCCATGTGATGATGGCGAATATACGAATAGAATCGACTTTAATCGATAAAGTTAAAGCTGCTCAAGCTACAGACCTGGAGAAATCCTTATTGGAAAGCCCCCTCTTTCTTGGGAACGGCATGGTTGTCAGTATTGTGATTCTGTAATATTATTTATGAATAATTAATTATTGATTTATATGATGGGGAAAATATTGATTTTATATGGATATAGATGGAGAAAATTTTTAATATGACAATTATTGAAAATTAATATTTTATCTTTTTCTGATAAAATAATTCATTTAAATATATTATTATATTTTAATAATATAATAATGGTGATATTTTTACAATGAATGTGGGATATATGAGTATATGAGGAGGAAGAGTATTTTTTGTTGCAATAAATATTTAAAACATGTTTTTCATGTTGGTGGACCCCATTTCTTGACTGAAATTTGATTATAGCTTGTAAAGTCGCCCGTTTGTGGATTTCGGTTAATTTCTGTTTGGAATTTAGAAAAACTTTCTTCTGCAAAGTTGTAGAGAATGGAATTTCCTACAGAAAAGACATGAGGTTTGGATTTTTCTGATAAAAGGGCTATTTATTATGAATTATTGAAGTTCTGAAGTTCCGAAATAATTATTTTTTAAAAGTTTTAAATTTGTTTTAAAAGAAAACGTTTTTGTGGTTGGTTGGTGGGCTCATGTGTTGTTAAGCATGCTGAAATCTGAATTTAAAGGTTGGCGTAGATAAATTTTAATATTTATTATATTTTATTAAATTTTCTACTTATGTGTTTTAAGCAATTTCCTATAAATAGGGTGCTTACGTTAGAATTGAAAATCACATCAGAAACTTAAGTTTTCTCTCTCTTTCTCTCTCGAAATATTGAGCGTATTCTTGTGAGTATTTTGATACTTTGAGTGTTGCTATATGGTGCAAGTTTCCTTCAGCACTATATTCAGTATTTCAGCTAGAAGTACTATTCTTTCGAGGTAAGAGATGTTGTTTTCTTCTTAAATGATATTATTTTCTTCAATATCATTATGCCGAAATATTGTTCGGAACTTTTTATCACATTTGGAACTTTTTGTGTCAGGGTTACTATTCACGTATACGGCACTATTCACCGAAAAAATGAAATTTTTTTATTTTTGTCAAAGATGTCTATTATAGTTACTATCTTTGATTGTATCCATGTTTTGATTTTTATTTTTGAATTCTGCTTCAAAATTGGTTATTATGGAGTATTATTGAACTTGGATAAAACTGTAATACGAATCCCTAATATTTGTTATTTTGCTTCACTAGATTCGTTTTCTTTAAAATATTTTTCATCATCCTCAGTCCTAAATGATGATATTAATGAATATCTTTGGCCTATAGTGCAAAGATAAATGAATTCTGATGAATATCTTTGGCCCGTAGTGCAAAGATGAACAGGTGTTTAGATGAACATGACCAACTGATGAATATCTTTGGCATGTAGTGCAAAGATGAATATTTGATTCCAGATATATATTGATTGATGTTACAGGGATAAAATATCGACGATGAACTTTTAAATTCACATATAGAAGATAGTAGATTTCAATATCTACTTAACTCTTCTAATGAATTATTATTTTCGTTGCGAATATTGATTTAAAACTGGTTGTCTATTGTATTCTATTAGATTTTTTCCTGTTGAGGACTAACGATAATTTTTTCTATGTTATCTTAGTCATAATGTTCTTTAATGGGCTAGTTGAGCTCACCCTTTTCCTTTTTATTCCATTTTCTTTTCAGGAGGCGAGAATGTAGCGAGTACTAGTCGGGGTATGGAGTGAAGGTTGTAGAAAGTCGTTTTAGTAGTCCTCACCATTTTTGTAAAATAATGTATCATTAATTGTAATGAGGACTTATTTGGGTGTGGATATTGTCTATAAGACAATATTTGTATTTAAACTCACAGTTCAAGTGTTGTCGTATTTTGCACGACAATTGTATTAATAAAGTTATAGTTATTTCTATACCATGTATTTGAAAACTCAGAATGAGTGATGTATACCTATTCTGGGGGCGTCACATTTGGTATCAGAGCTTAGGGATATGATTTCTGGCGGAGATCGGGGAATAGAACTAGGAGGGGAGAGACGAGTAAATCCTTCGCTAGTGTGTCCTACCTAAGCTTATTTGTTTGTCGGTCATAATATAGGGGTATTATATGATTTGTTAATTTGTTTAATTAACCCTTATTTTATGGCAGTATTTAAGAATGGCAACTGAGAATGTTAACAGTGGAATAATGAGACCGTCGAGACTCCTGTACTCACCAACGAGGAGAACGTGCAATAGGCTGACAATGTTCCTCCTGTGAACAACACCACTGAGTAGATGATGAACGATGAGATGTTTTAAAGCTTTTTTCAGTTTATGCAAAATCAGACAAAGGAGACTCGTGTTCAAAATACAGGAGGAAATGATAGCAATTCACGTTTTGTCACAACCAAGCAGTTCAAGGAGTTGGGACCACCAGAATTCTGGGGAAAGCCGGATCCGATTTAGGCGGAGACGTGAGTCAAATAAATTACCAAGATATTCGATGTTTTGGGATGCACGGAGGAACAGAAGGTTCCATTCGCCACCTTTATGTTCCGTAATGAGGCAGATTACTGGTGGGAATCTGTGAAGCGTACCCATACAGCCACACTTAGCATGTCTTGGGAAACATTTCAGAAACTGTTCAATGATAAGTACTTTTCTGAAAGTATTCATCATATGAAGGAGGTAGAGTTTATTAGACTGGAGCAGAATAACATGACGGTGTCCCAGTACGAGGCGAAGTTTGCAAAGTTGTCCAGGTTTGCACCTCATTTGGTGGAGAATGAGGAACGAATGACGCGGATGTTTCTGAGAGGTTTGAAACCCGGCATACGTCAATATCTAATTTCACATAAATTTTATCTCTATTTAGATGTTGTCAACAGGGCTCAATTATTAGAGCGAGATAACGAGTACGTTCAACTGAGGGACCACAACCATGATCATACTGGTGATATCAGTCATCAGAACAACGATAACCAGCGGAGAAAGAAAAATACGGACAATAGCGACAACCACTTTGGTGGTAATCATAGCCATGAGAATAGAAGAAGCGAGTCAGGAGGAGATTTTAAAAAGAGGAGATTCAACAATAACAATACGAAGACATCAGCACCAACAGCAACTGGTTCCAAGGGAGGAGAACGACCACCGGTCATATGCTATAAGTGCAGAAAAGAAGGACATATCAGCCCAAACTGCCCATAATAGTTTAAGGTATGTTATAATTGTGGAAAGGAAGGACATATCACTCGAGATTGCACTGTAGTGAAACCAAGTCCAGCGGGGATGGTGACTCAAAAGGCTGTCCCAGAAGAGTCAAAGTCAACGGTTCCTGGAAGAGCTTTTGTCGCGACTGGTCAAGATGCGAGGAACCCAAACGAGGTGATCACGGGTAAGCTAATCATATATTCATGTGAAGTTTATACCTTACTAGATACCGGTGCTACCCATTCATTTATTTCTCCTGCTTGTGCTCAACGTTTAAACTTGACTCCGGAGAAATTAGACTTTGATTTATCTATGGAGACTTCGTTAGGAGAAACTTTCATCACGTCCACTGTTTATAAATATTTTTTGATCCAAGTTGGCACCATCACCTTACCTGTTGACCTTATCTCTTTAAAGATACTTGCATTTGACGTGATTTTAGGGATTGATTGGTTAACTACTCATCATGCTAAAATTGGTTATTTTCGTATGGTTGTTAGTTTTCATTTTCCTAACCAACCTGTTATGCGAATTCAAACAACTAAGCCATTAAAATCAATCACTGTTATATCAAGTCATAAAGCTATTCGTTTATTAAAAAATGAATGTCAAGCTTTCTTAGCCCATGTTATGGATTTGAATAAAGACACGTCATATTTGAATAATATACCTGTTGTTATTGACTTTCCTGACGTATTTCCTGTAGAACTTCCCGGTCTACCCCCAGAACGTGAAGTTGAATTCTTTATTGATCTTGAACCTGGTACAAAGCCCATTTCTAAAATCCTATATCGAATGGCTCCTATTGAACTTCAGGAGTTAAAGGTCTAATTACAGGAGTTGTTAGACATCGGTTTCATTCGTCCTAGTACATCTCCTTGGGGTGCTCCTGTTTTATTTGTAAAGAAGAAAGACGGGAGTATGCGACTTTGTATTGACTATCGAGAATTGAACCATGTCACCATCAAGAATAGGTATCCGCTACCTCACATTGATGACATGTTTGTCCAGTTATAAGGAGCACAATTCTTTTCAAAAATCGATCTTCGTTCTGGATATCATCAGCTGAAGATTAGAACTGAGGATATTCCAAAGAATGCCTTTAGAACTCGGTACGGGCATTATGAATTCTTAGTCATGTCTTTTAGATTGATTAATGCTCCTGCGGCTTTCATGGATATGATGAACCGAGTATTCAAGGAATATTTAGATCAGTTCGTTGTTGTCTTTATTGATGACATCCTCATATATTCCAAAAGTTGTGAAGATCATGAGCACCATTTGAAGCTGATACTCTAAAGGCTTCGTGAAAACAAGTTATATGCCAAGTTGAAGAAATGTTAGTTCTGGCTTGACGAAGTAGCATTCCTTGGGCACGTGCTGTCAAAACATGGAGTATCTGTTGACCTGGTGAAGATTGAAGCAATACAAAGTTGGGAACAACCGAAGTCGGTGATCGAAGTACGTAGCTTTCTGGGCTTAGCTGGTTATTATCGAAGATTCATGGAAGGATTTTCTCGAATCGCTACTCCATTAACTCAGCTGTCTCGGAAAGATATAAAATTCGTATGGAGCGAGAAATGCGAGGAGAGTTTCCAAGAGCTTAAGAGGAGACTCATTTCGGCACCTGTTCTGACAATACCATCTAGTTTGGATGGATTTGTTATCTACAATGATGCTTCAGGTAAAGGGCTAGGATGTGTTCTCATGCAACGTGGGAAAGTTATAGCCTATGCCTCATGACAACTTAAAGAATATGAGAGGACTTATCCTACTCATGATCTAGAGTTGGCAGCAGTCGTTTTTGCGATAAAGATCTGGAGGCACTATCTATATGGGGAGAAAGTGGAGATATATTCAGACCATAAAAGCCTCAAATATTTCTTCACACAAAAAGAACTCAACATGCGGAAATGACGTTGGCTCGAGCTGTTGAAAGACTACGACCATACCATTCAATACCATCCTGGAAAAGCGAACGCGGTAGCCAACGCATTGAGTAGAAGATCATACGCGGGAACGAGTGCGATGTTGTCAACACAAAGGCCCATTTGGTATGATTTACAAAAGATGAAAATAGAATTCAAGACTTCGGGGACCCATGCAATGATGTCAAGTATACGTATAAAACCAACTTTAATCGAAAAAGTTAAAGTTGCTCAAGCCACAGACCCAGAGCTGATGCGTATGAAGAAGAAAGTGCAAGAAGGAGTTATTCCGGAAGCAAGAATCGATGAAGAATGAATACTTCAAGTCCACTCCAGACTTTATGTTCCTAACGATTCTGATTTGAAGTATAAGATCATGACGGAGGCACATAATAGACCATTTACAATCCATCGTGGAAGTACTAAAATGTTCGTGATCTTCGACATACATTTTGGTGGAACAATATGAAGAGAGAGATTGTAAAGTTTATCTTGAGGTGTTTAGCTTGTCAACGTGTAAAGGTGGAGCATCAAGTGCCAAAGGGTCCGTTGCAACCACTTGAGATTCCGAAATGGAAGTGGGAACACATTACCATGGATTTCGTTACGGGTCTTCCCACGGTTTCTCAAGGCATTAATGTGATTTGGGTTATTGTTGATAGATTAACCAAGTCTGCCAAATTCTTGCCTATACGGGAGACTTATTCCCTTGAACGTCTTGCTAGTATGTACGTAAATGAGATTGTGAGATTGCATTGCATGCCAGTATCCATAGTTTCGAATCGTGACCCAAGATTCACTTCACGATTTTGGGTTAGCTTGAAAAAAGCTATGGGCACGGATTTACGATTTAGTTCGGCATACCATCCTCAAACGGACGTACAATCAGAGAGGACTATTTAAACTCTTGAAGATCTATTAAGACTCTGTGTCTTAGACTTTAAAGGGAGTTGGGATAATTATTTACCATTGGTGGAATTCTCCTACAACAACAGTTATCAGGTAAATATAGGTGTGGCTCCATTTGAAGCATTATATGGACAAAAGTGTCGCTGTCCAATATTTTGGGATGAGGTGGGTGAAGTAAAATTGTTGGGACTCGATTTGGTACGTATGACTACGAAAAAGATCTAAATGATTCGACAACATATACAAACGGCACAGGATCGACAAAAGAGTTATGCGGATCTTCATCGATAGGACGTGGAATTTAGTATTGGGGATCATGTATTGTTGCGTGTCGCTCCATGGAAAGGAGTTACAAGATTTAGAAAAAGAGAAAAACTCAATCCACGATTTATTGGTCCATTTCAGATTCTTGACCGAGTAGGAAATGTGGACTATAGACTCGCGTTACCTCCAAGTATGTCTCGTGTTCATAATGTTTTTCATATATATGTGCTTCGTAAATATGTGAAAGACCCGAACCACGTTATTGAGTTAGAACCGGACAAGATAGCCGAAGACTTAACGTACTAGGAGGTACCTGTCAATATCTTGGATAGAAAGGAGCATGTCCTACACACAAAGGTCATACCACAAGTTAAAGTTTTGTGGAGGAACCATGCAATTGAGGAAATGACCTAGGAGTTGGAAACAGAAATGAAAGCGAGGTATCCTCATCTTTTCGAAATACCAGGTAAGTACGTCAATTTCGAGGACGAAATTTTATAAGGAATGGAGGTCGTAAGACCCCAAATTATTAATAAATAAAATTTAATTTCCTCTATTTATTATTTTGAAATAGTAAGGGTTGATTTGATTAATGTGGTTAGTTATGGGTAAAATGCGCAAATATTTCAAATAAGCAAGTGGTTATAAAATTTTCATTTTTATCGGAGAATATTCGTTTGGTCGTGGAATATTCTTATTGTCGGGGAATATTCGTACGACGGCGCAGCCTTGTGTGGGCCCCATAACGGAAAGCGATTGGATGAAGAAAATGACAAAAATAAGTTGTTTATAAATAACGGCGTTGTTATTACCGTTAATACTGTTGAAATACTCGGTGGTTAAAACACAGTAATACGCGTTGTTGCACAGTAGCACACGGTATTGCACCAATTATTGATTCTTACGTAAGAAGGCACTACTCAATAATTGTTACAATAATTACTGTTCAATATTTTATTTTATTGAATCAATAATTGCTATGTTGATATTTTATATTAATGTTGTTTCAATAATTGTCATTACATAATATTTTTCCATTATCGGAGCAATAATTCATATTATCTAAATAATATTATTAGATAACATTATTGGCAATGTTTAGAAAGTTCTATCTAAGGAGATGTTTGGTCACCTAATTGCGCGCCAGTAAGGGGAAATCCTTATTGGAAAGCCCCCTCTTTCTTGAGAACGGCCTGCTTCTCAGTATTGTGATTCTGTAATATTATTTATGAATAATTAATTATTGATTTATATGATGAGAAAAATATTGATTTTATGTGAATATAGATGGAGAAATTTTTTAATATGACAATTGTTGAAAATTAATATTTTATCTTTTTCTGATAAAATAATTCATTTAAATATATTATTATATTTTAATAATATAATAATGGTGATATGTTTACAATTAATGTGGGATATATGAGTATATGAGGAGGAAGAGTATTTTTGTTGCAATAAAAATTTAAGACATGTTTTTCATGTTGGTGGACCTCATTTCTTGACTGAAATTTGATTATAGCCTGTAAAATCGCTCGTTGGTGGATTTTGGTCAATTTCTATTCGTAATTTGGAAAAACTTTCTTCTGCAAAGTTGTAAAGAATTGAATTTCCTATGGAAAGGATATGAGGTTCGAATTTTTCTGATAAAAAGGCTATTTATTATGAATTATTGAAGTTCTGAAATTCTGAAATAATTGTTTTTTAAAAGGTTTAAATTTTTTTTAAAAGAAAAACGTTTTCGTGGTTGGTTGGTGGGCTTATGTGTTTTTAAGCATGCTGAAATCTGAATTCAAAGGTTGGCGTAGATAAATTTTAATAATTATTATATTTTATTAAATTTTCTACTTTGGTGTTCTAAGAAATTTTCTATAAATAGGGTGCTTAGGTTAGAATTGAAAATCACACCAGAAACTTAAGTTTTCTCTCTCTTTCTCTCTCGAAATATTGAGCGTATTCTTGTGAGTATTTTAAAACTTTGAGTGTTGCTATACGGTGCAAGTTTTCTTCAGCACTATATTCAGTATCCCAGCTAGAAGTACTATTCTTTCGAGGTAAGAGATGTTGTTTTCTTCTTAAATGGTAATATTTTCTTCAATATCATTATGCCGAAATATTGGTCTGAACTTTTTATCAAATTTGAAACTTTTTGTGTTGGGGTTACTATTAACGTATACGACACTATTCACAAATGCGACACTATTTACCGAAAAAATGAATTTTTTTTCTTTTTGTCCAAGATGTCTATTATGGTTACTATCTTTAATTGTATCCATGTTTTGATTTTTATTTTTGAATTCTGCTTCAAAATTGGTTATTATGGAGTATTATTGAACTTGGATAAAACTGTAATACGAATCCCTAATATTTGTTCTTTTGCTTTACTGGATTCGTTTTCTTTAAAATATTTTTCATCATCCTCAGTCCTAAATGATGATATTACCGAATATCTTTGGTCTGTAGTGCAAAGATGAATGATTTCTGATGAATATCTTTGGCCCGTAGTGCAAAGATGAACAGGTGTTTAGATAAACATGACCAACTGATGAATATCTTTGGCCTGTAGTGCAAAGATGAATATTTGATTCTAGATATATATTGATTGATGTTACAGGGATAAAATATCGACGATGAACTTTTAAATTCATATATAGAAGATAGTAGATTTCATTCTCTACTTAACTCTTCTAATGAATTATTATTTTCGCTGCGAATATTGATTTAAAACTGGTTGTCTATTGTATTCTATTAGGTTTTTTCCTGTTGAGGACTAACGATAATTTGTTCTATGTTATGTTAGTCATAATATTCTTTACTGGGTTAGTTGAGCTCACCCTTTTCCTTTTTATTCCATTTTTCTTCTCAGGAGACAAGAATGTAGCGAGTACTAGTCGGGGTATGGAATGAAGGTTCTAGAAAGTCGTTTTAGTAGTCCTCACCATTTTTATAAAATAATGTATCATTAATTGTAATGAGGACTTATTTGGGTGTGGATATTGTCTAGAAGACAATATTTGTATTTAAACTCACAGTTCAAGTGTTGTCGTATTTTGCACGACAATTGTATTAATAAAGTTGTAGTTGTTTCTGTACCATGTATTTGATAACTCAGAATGGGTGATGTATACCTATTCTGGGGGCATCACAATAAGACTTAAGGAAACTTACACTGATAAATAGCAACTCACAATGTATCTAAATACTCATAAAATACGCTCGATAATATAGAGAGAGAAAGAGAGAAAACTTGTTTCTGGTGTAATTTTCAATTCTAACTAAGCACCTTATTTATAGGAAAATATTTAGAACGCCATAGCAGACTAACCTGCTACCTGATGGCTTTTACCTGCTACTATTCAAGCCCACCACTATTGAAAATAAATTTCAGCACATTTCATTACTCACCAATCAAAAGTGGGGCCCACCATATTTGAATAAAAATATTTATTTTTGAAACTTCAATAATTCATAATAAATAGCCCTTTTATCAGAAAAATTTGAATCTAATGTCTATTCCATAGGAAATTAAATTCTCTACAACTTTGTAAGTTTAAGTTTTTCTAAATTCTAAATAAAAAATGACCGAAATCCACATACGGACGATTTTCAAAACTTCCATTTCGACAAAATACTGATAAAACACCTCAGCACTAATTTCTTCATTTATAACCATAATAAATATATCCATCATTTATATCCACATAAAATAAATATTTTTTTATTATATAAATCAATAATTAATTATTCACAAATAATATTACAGAATCACAATTATGACAACCAGGTCGTTCCCAGGAAAAGGGGGGCTTTCCGATAAGGATTTCTCCTTATTGGCGCGTAATTAGGTAACCAAACCCCTTTCCTAGACATAAATTTCTTAGACATTTCCAATAATGCTATCTAATAATATTATTCAAATAATATGAATTATTGATCTGATAATGGAAAATATTGTGCAGTGACAACTATTGAAACAACAATAATATAAAATATCAACGTAGCAATTATTGAATCAATAAAATAAAATATTGAACAGTAATTACTGTAACAATTATTGAGTAGTGCCTTCTTACGTAAGAATCAATAATTCAAAAATACTGTGCAAAACCGTGTGCTACTGTGCAACCATGCGAATCACTGTATTTTAACCACCGGGTATTCCAACTGTGTTTAACGGTAACAACTACGCTTTTATTTATAAAAACTCAAACTTGTCATTTTCTTCATCCGACTGTTTTCCGTTATGGGGCCCACAAATGGTTGCGCCGTCGTACGAATATTCCACGGCCAAACGAATATTCCCCGACAAAAATGAATATTTTATAATCACTTGCTTATTTTGCAAAATTTGCACATTTCACCCATAACCAAAATATTATATCAATTTAACACCTTACTATTCACAATAATAAATAGAGGAAATTCGATTTTATTAATTAAAAAGTTGGGGTCTTACAACCCTAGTGTTTTAGAAGGATATTGTGATGCTAATTGAGTATCTGATAATGATGAAACAAACTCCACTAGTGGTTATATGTTTACTTTAGGTGGAGGAGATGTTTCTTGGAAATCTGCTAAACAAACTTGTACTGCTAGATCTACTATGTAATCTGAATTTATTGCTTTAGAATTGGCAGGTACAGAAGTAGAGTGGATAAGGAATTTATTGGCTGATATATCATTGTGGTATAAGCCAATTCCTTGTATTTCTTTGCATTGTGATTCTCAAGCAGCTATTTGCAGGGCAATGAACCATGCTTATAATGGAAAACAAAGACATATTCGCTTGAGGCACAATATTGTACTAGGACTGATCAGTAACGAGGTTATTTCCATGAAATTTATGAGGTCTAAAAAGAACCTAGCGGATCCGCTTACTAAGGGATTATGTAAAAAGGTAGTCCAAGAAGCATCCAAAGGGATGTGACTATTGCCAATATTTTGAGTAAATAATATGTGATGGAAACCCAGCCCATGTGATTGGAGATCCCATGAATTGAGTTCAATGGGTAACAACAATTCATGTAATTATTTAATTAAAGCACTATAATTATTTATTTCTCCTTGTGTGTATGTGGTGCTTACTGACAAATGGTGATAGGATGAATCATTTAGATTCTTAATGAAACTCATAACCCTAAAGGGTGGTGTATGTCAGTATACACTTGATGGGTTCACCTATATAAAGGTGGAAGTGCAGGCCACTTCCTATGAAAGTCTTTGGCAAACTCTCTAAAGTCTTTATGAAAATTTGGGATATGACACATGGCCTAGAACGCGCCCAACCGCGGACTTATGTGGATTCAGGATTTTTAGATATGTGTGCCAGTTTAATTGATTGTATCATAGATAATGGGTTCAAGAATATAGTTCACCTATAATCTACAATCATGAGCTTGTTCCACTAAGTGTCGATTCAAACCCACAAGGTATCGACGTTATGTATCTAAAATCGATTGCCCTTTTTACTTCCTTTTAATTTTTCTATCTTTGATAATTTTTGATCTTGTGGGGGATTGTTGGTTATGCTCCAAAATTGATAGTTTTGACATAGTCCCATATCATCTATTTTGAAAACCTTCTATGGGTATATTATCACATGTTGGCTTGGGTTAGTAACTTGGTTGAGGAAATAATGATGGGCTCGCGCACATGAGGACGACTAAGGAATTGGGCTAGGCCAAGCTTGGTTGTTGGACTTTCGGTCAGAAAACCTTAATGTGTGTGTGCGCGCGATACGCCTGCACAGGGGGGTGCCGATCCGGTGGATTATACCTTGCGGGTGCACCCAGGCAGCTCACCGTTTTGCTTAAATTTTCCCCAACGTAAACATTATTTACTGTCAATGTTTCGCGTTATTTATTTCTCTCCCAACGTTCTGGTTATTTATTTCCCAACGTCTTCCAACGTTCTTCTTCTTCCTATATATATATATATATATATATATATATATACAAATTTTGTTCTTCAGAGTATATAATACATATATACAGTTCTGTTCTTCCTTATATACTCTGTTCTATATATATACACTGTTATTTTGGGCAATCCACATAGACAAGTCCAAAGTCTCGTTCTGTGAGTATACACGATCGGAGGCTTCACCGTTGAATCCTGAAGGGTGATCGCCGACAGCCCATTTGTACTTGTGATTATTATCAGTGGGGGCGAAATAACTTTTTAGGACAGTAGCGTTGCTACGCCTCGGTTTTCAGTTAAGTTGTTCTAATTTACTGCTATGTTTGTCTTGTTAATACTGCTATTTTTTCCAACAGTGTGTTCCTTTTTGCATGTTAATTCCTCTTTTGAATCCAGCTACAAGTCTCGGATGAAATTGAGCGTTAACATTGACACTAGAAAAGATATCATTCATTGAGCCAATATAGGCTTCTTAAGAAGTGAATTTGGCCCATGGAAGGTACAAGACCTCAACGACCTATTTATAAGTTCCTAGATATTAAACAAGATCCAATGTTAGTGGGTCTTCTAATTTAACCTCACAAGCTAACGTGCGAATGCGATGGGACTTCATATAGCTGTAAACAAGTCTCCTTAAAGCACGTGGCCACGTAACCGGAAATGCGTGTTAATTGATTCTTAGTTATTGAATCTGCAATAATAAGTTGTCAATTAGAAATATAAATAAGAATGGAATAGAAATCTTTCCACTTTTCTGGCATTTCAAAGATCAGAGCGCTTATAGGAGAGATAATCGAGCCCTAATTTTCTTCGGACAACATTTTGAGCTTAAGGACTCCATCATTGTAATATGCTTGAAATTTATGAATAATATTAATAGTGGAAATAAAATGTTTGAATATTTATTTAAATATAAATATATATTTTAGTGGCATGAGATGTGATGATTCAATTAAATTGAATTGAGTATATGATAATTGAGAAATATAGTGAAAATGATAATGAAGCTTATTTAAGCTTATCTGATAGGCCTAGTGCGGCATAATGACGAACTAAGTAATTGATTAATTAAAACTAATGAGGAAATAATGTGATCCCTATTAGTATTAATTATTTGTTAATGTGCAATAACAAATAATTAATAAGACTATATGTGTGACGCCCCCAAAATTAGGTATACATCACCCATCTTGGTTCGTCAAATACATGGTACATAATTCAAATACAACTTACTAATACAACTGTCGTGTTCAATATGACAAAACATAACTGTGAGTTTGAATACAATTATTGTCTACTAGAGATTATACAAACTCAAAAAGAGTCCTCATTACAATTATTAATACACTATTTCACATAATAGTGAGGACTACTAATGCTATCCTCTGGACCGTCACTCCGTTCCCCGACTAGTCCCTGCTATGTTCTCATTTCCTGAAGAGAACAGTGAAAGAAAGGGTGAGCTCAACTAGCCCAGTAAGAAATATTATGACTAAGATAATGCAGAATAAATTATTGTTAGCCTCCAACAATGTTAAACTGATAAAATACAATAGACATCAAGTTTAACTGCAGCGGATTAAGCAATCCATTAAAAGAGTCAAGTAGAGAATTGAATCTACTATCTTTTATGATTTAAAAAGTTTTTCATCACTTTTATCGCTGAGACTCAGCTCAATAAATAATCCACATCATTAAATCATCCCTGCACTACAGGCCAAGGATATTCTTTAGTATCACGACCACGAATTATCCATGTACTACGGGCCAAAGATAATCGTGTTTTCATCAACGGTCCTGATCATGCCATAAAACAATTCATCTTTGCTCCCTTGGCCGAAGAGAATCCATAGCCATAATCATACCAAAAACTGTCCGTCAATGCACTACGGGCCAATGAAGACTTTTAATTTTCACATCATTTGTAACATTACGGTCATGATTATACCGAATAATCTCTGGTCATAATCATACCAAGTCCATCTATGCACTACAGGCCACAGATGACTTTCAACATAATATAAACATGAGGATGATGACAATGATATAAGAATTCAATAAAACAAGTTCAAGAATTAATTTGTCCAAGAACTACTAACGTCCAAATTGTCAACATGATACTGCTTTGTAGTGTCAAATTCAAGAATGATCAGAAGAATATTTTCATGAAAAGATACTGGATGAAGCGCAAATATCAAGGATATTCTACTAATTTCATGGAGTATAGAAGTCAAAACTTTAACCAACTGAGTATAATAAAGAATGGAATAACAAAAGAAATCACCATGCATGCGGTACTTCGCATAGACAGGTTATTCCAACAGAATACTAATAACAGAACCAGGTCAGGTGAAATTCACACCGACAGGATGTTCCAACAGAATAATAAATGCGGAATAATAAATGATGGAACCAGGTCCGGCGTATAGCACAGACAGGATATTCCGATAGAATAATAAAGACGGAATAATAAAAATGGAACCAGGTCCGGCGTATAGCACAGACAAGATATTCCAACAGAATATTAATAAAGACTGAACCAGGTCCGGTGTAAAACACACATACAGGATGTTCCAACGGAATAATAATAAAGACGGAACCAGGTCCGGTGTAAAACACACAAACAGGATGTTCCAACGGAATAATAATAAAGACGGAACCAGGTCTGGTGTAAAACACACAGACAGGATATTCCAACAGAATAATAGAAAAATGTCACCAAGTATAGGGTAGACCGCGTATACAGGTTATTCCAACAGAATAATAAGAAATAGAATAACAACAGTTCTCTTCATGAATAAGAAAGAATAACACCCCTTACCGTAACAGAAACTGGATATAGGAAAAGAAAAGTTAAGTAGCAAAAAGCTTTTCTTCTATCTCTCTATAGATTCTCTCTCTAGAGTTCAGTGAATTCGTAAGAAAATAATGAAGGATTGAGCTTCTATTTATAGGAAAATGGAATGCATAGTAACTAATCCATGAACGGTCCAGATTGATTTACTTTAATCTGACGGTCCATATTTAAAGAAAAATCTTTTAAATAAAATATAATATATTCTATTTATATAAAAAGATTTTTAATATGCAAACACTATGCAACACTATGCAAAACACTATGCAACACTATGCATAATAAAATATAATATATTCTATTTATAGAATAACTTTAATAAAGTATTCTGTTTTATATAAAAAGATGTTTCTGTTTTATTACGTTAATAATACGAATAAAACAAAACGTCATCATCGCTATAATAATTCATATTATTAATTGACAATAATTGAATCAAACTGAGCGACTTCTCACATAAATATCAATAATCAATACCGTGTGTTACTATGCAACAACGCGTATTACTGTACTTTTACTACCCAGTAGTTCAACAGTATCAACGGTAAAACTTCCGCCGTTATTTTCAATAAAATATTTTTGTCGTTTTCTCAATCCGACAATAATTTCGTTATGGGGTCCACCGATAATTGTACCGTCGTACGAATATTTTCCGACACAAAGAATATTTCCTGACCAATCGAATATAATATAACAACTTGCATACTTTGCAAAATTCATAAATACTACCCACAACTATAATATTATCTCAAATTCACACCATAATATTAAAAATTTATTTCGATAAAATTAATTCTTTATTCATAAAATCTGGGGTTTCACAATCTCCCCTCCTTATGGAATTTCGCCCTCGAAATTTACGTACGTACCTGGTATGCCGAACAGGTGAGGATACCTTGACTTTACTTCAAATTCTAACTCTTGAGATATAACCTTTGAGTGTTGAATATGATTCTTCTTATCCAAGATTGTAACACGTATCTCTTCAAACGTTAAATCATCCGCTATCTCGTCCGGTTCTAAATTAATAATGCGGTTCGGGTCGTCCACATATTTACGTAACATCGATACAAAAAAAAACGTTATGAACACGCAATATATTTGGCGGTAAAATGAGTCTATAAGCCACAGTTCATACTCAATCGAGGATTTCAAATGGGCCAATTAAATCGAGGGTTGAGATTTCCTCTCTTCAGCAACTCTTGCTACTAAAATAACACCCTCTTGAACCTTCTTCTTCACATTCATCAGATTCGGGTATGTAGCTTGAGCGTCTTTAACTTTATCGATTAAAGTCAATTTTACTCGTATATTCGTTATCTTCACGTGGATCCCTAGAGTCTTTAACTCTATCTTCATCATTTGCAAGTTATACGAAATGAGTCTTTGTGTTAACAACATCGCACTTGTAAACGCATATGATCTTCTACTCAACACGTCAGCTACCACGTTCGCTCTTCCACGATGATATTGAATAGTACGATTGTAATCTTCAACAGCTCGAGTCAACGTCTTTGGTGCATGTTACTTTCGTTTTAGTTGAAAAAAATTATTTTGAGGGTTTAAGAAATGGGTTTTGTACTGGTGTCAATACAAAATTCAATTTTACGCTCTGGGGTAGACTAAGAAGTCTTCAGAAATATGTCAAGAGATTTATTAATGATAAAAATATCATTCAAAACTGTTACCGACATCCAAGACTTGGATAGTACGTCACATTGATACCAACTGTGACCTCTATCCCTTAACCTAGATAGCATCTCACAATGATATCTATCAAATTGTTATCGTCGTTCACGACGTCGCCTACAGAAAGTCTGGCTTCGGTGCATTCAACACAAGGAAGTCATCAACAAAAGGATCGGGGCTCTTTACTTATGGCTTGATATGACAATGATTGAATTTAGTGGTTTGGTTGCTTGAATTCGCATAATAGGTTGGTTAGGAATATGAAAGCTAACAACCTTACGAAAAACATGATGAGTAGTTAACCAATCGTTTCCTAAAATCTCATCAAAGGCAAGTATTTTCAAAGAGACAAGATCAACACGTAACGTGAAAGTGTCGATTTGAATCAAATAAGATTTATAAACAGTGGAGGTAACGAAGGTTTCTCCCAATGGAGTTTCAATAGATAAATCAAAGTTTAACTTCTCCGGAGTTAAGTACAAATATTGAACACAACTAGGTGAAATAAAAGAGTGAGTAGAACCGGTATCTAACACGGTATAGACTTCGTAAGAGCTTATGATTAACTTACCCGTGATAATTTTATTCAGGTTCCTCGTCACGAGAAAAAAAAACGCTCTCTCTTAACCTACCGACTTTGGCTTGTCTGGGACATCCTTTGGCATCACTATCCCAGCTGGACTTGACTTCACCATACGACAAAATTGAGCTAGGTGACCTTTTCTTCCGCAATTAAAACATGCTTTAGACTGCTGCGTACAGTTTGGACGGATGTGTCCCTCCTGTCCGCATTTGAAACATACGACCGGTGGTCGTTCTTCTTCCTTTAAAACGGGTGCTGGTACCGACGTCTTTACGTCATTTTGAACCTTTTCTTCTTAAAATGTCCATTCTTATTATCTTGGCCATGATTACCACCGAAATGGTTACCATTCTTGGCATGATAATATCCCCCACGATGGTTATCGTTGTTCCGATGACCGTTGCCACCGGTATGATTATTATCGTGTTGTTGGTCATTACCTTTTGGTTGTGATGACTCATTATTGCGCTCCACTAACTGAGCTCTATTCACAATATCTGAATATAAACAAAGTTTGTGAGAAATAAGGTATTGACGTATATCGGGTTTCAAACCTCGCAAAAACATTTGCGTCATTCGCTCCTCATTATCGACCAAATGGGATGGAAACCGGGATAACTCCGCAAACTTAGCCTCGTACTGCGACACGGTCATATTGTTTTGCTCCAGCTTGATGAATTCTACCTCCTTCATGTGACGAATACTTTCTGGAAAGTATTTGTCATTGAATAATTCTTGGAACTTCTCCCAAGACATCTTGAGTGCGTCAGGCTGGGTACGTTTTACAGATTTCCACCAATGATCTCCTTCTTCACGCAACATA
Source organism: Panax japonicus (assembly GCA_020205505.1). Lineage (NCBI taxonomy): Eukaryota > Viridiplantae > Streptophyta > Magnoliopsida > Apiales > Araliaceae > Panax > Panax japonicus. The sequence goes on along the minus strand of CM035111.1, from coordinate 7,178,574 downwards.
AAGGTGGCGAATGGAACCTTTTGCTCATCTGAGCATTCCAAGACATCAAATATCTTGGTAATCTGCTTTATCCATGTCTCCGCCTTAAGTGGTTCTGGCTTTCCCAAAAACTTCGGTGGTCCCAGCTCCTTGAACTGCTTAGTGGTGACCGTCCGAGAGTTATCAATATTTCTACCTGCATTTTGGACATGAGCTGCATTCGCCTGTTGTTGCATGAATTGCATCAAGCCTCTGACCATCCCATCATTCACCATTTCATCGGTGTTATTATTTTCATGAGGAGTATTGTCCTCTAGTTGCACATTATCCTGATTATTAATCTGTGGAGACTCAACGGTCTCCTGTGCTCCATTGATAATCTCAACATTCTCGGATGCCATTTTCAAACACTGCCACAAAACAAGGGTTAATTAACATATCACATATTATCCCTATACTTTGACCGATAATTAAATACAAAATAAATTTAAGTAGGTCATATTAGCAAAGGAATTCCCCGTCTCTCCCCTCCTAGTTCTAGTCTCACATCTTAGCCAGGGATGATATCCCTAAGCTCTGATACCAACTGTGACGCCCCAAAAATTAGGTATACATCACCCATCTTGGGTCGTCAGATACATGGTACATAATTCAAATACAACTTACTAATACAACTGTCGTGTTCAATATGACAAAACATAACTGTGAGTTTGAATACAATTATTGTCTACTAGAGATTATACAAACTCAAAAAGAGTCCTCATTACAATTATTAATACACTATTTCACAGAATAGTGAGGACTACTAATGCTATCCTCTGGACCGTCACTCCGTTCCCCGACTAGTCCCTGCTATGTTCTCATTTCCTGAAGAGAACAGTGAAAGAAAGGGTGAGCTCAACTAGCCCAGTAAGAAATATTATGACTAAGATAATGCAGAATAAATTATTGTTAGCCTCTAACAATGTTAAACTGATAAAATACAATAGACATCAAGTTTAACAGCAGCGGATTAAGCAATCCATTAAAAGAGTCAAGTAGAGAATTGAATCTACTATCTTTTATGATTTAAAAAGTTTTTCATCACTTTTATCGCTGAGACTCAGCTCAATAAATAATCCACATCATTAAATCATCCCTGCACTACAGGCCAAGGATATTCTTTAGTATCACGACCACGAATTATCCATGCACTACGGGCCAAAGATAATCGTGTTTTCATCAACGGTCCTGATCATGCCATAAAACAATTCATCTTTGCACCCTTGGCCGAAGAGAATCCATAGCCATAATCATACCAAAAACTGTCCGTCAATGCACTACGGGCCAATGAAGACTTTTAATTTTCACATCATTTGTAATATTACGGTCATGATTATACCGAATAATCCCTGGTCATAATCATACCAAGTCCATCTATGCACTACAGGCCACAGATGACTTTCAACATAACATAAACATGAGGATGATGACAATGATATAAGAATTCAATAAAACAAGTTCAAGAATTAATTTGTCCAAAAACTACTAACGTCCAAATTGTCAACATGATACTGCTTTGTAGTGTAAAATTCAAGAATGATCAGAAGAATATTTCGATGAAAAGATACTGGATAAAGCGCAAATATCAAGGATATTCTACTAATTTCATGGAGTATAGAAGTCAAAACTTTAACCAACTGAGTATAATAAAGAATGGAATAACAAAAGAAATCATCATACATGCGGTACTTCGCATAGACAGGTTATTCCAACAGAATACTAATAACAGAACCAGGTCAGGTGAAATTCACACCGACAGGATGTTCCAACAGAATAATAAATGCGGAATAATAAATGATGGAACCAGGTCCGACGTATAGCACAGACAGGATATTCCGACAGAATAATAAAGACGGAATAATAAAAATGGAACCAGGTCCGACGTATAGCACAGATAAGATATTCCGACAGAATATTAATAAAGACTGAACCAGGTCCGATGTAAAACACACAGACATGATATTCCAACGGAATAACAATAAAGACGGAACCAGGTCTGGTGTAAAACACACAGACAGGATGTTCCAACGGAATAATAATAAAGACGGAACCAGGTCCGGTGTAAAACACACAGACAGGATATTCCAACAGAATAATAGAAAAATGTCACCAAGTATAGGGTAGACCGCGTATACAGGTTATTCCAACAAAATAATAAGAAATGGAATAACAACAGTTCTCTTCATGAATAAGAAAGAATAACACCCCTTACCGTAACAGAAACTGGATATAGGAAAAGAAAAGTTAAGTAGCAAAAAGCTTTTCTTCTATCTCTCTATAGTTTCTCTCTCTAGAGTTCAGTGAATTCGTAAGAAAATAATGAAGGAATGAGCTTCTATTTATAGGAAAATGGAATGCATAGTAACTAATCCATGAACGGTCCAGATTGATTTACTTTAATCTGACGGTCCATATTTAAAGAAAAATCTTTTAAATAAAATATAATATATTCTATTTATATAAAAAGATTTTTACTATGCAAATACTATGCAACACTATGCAAAACATTATACAACACTATGCATAATAAAATATAATATATTCTATTTATAGAATAACTTTAATAAAGTATTCTGTTTTATATAAAAAGATGTTTCTGTTTTATTACGTTAATAATACAAATAAATCAAAACGTCATCATCGCTATAATAATTCATATTATTAATTGACAATAATTGAATCAAACTAAGCGACTTCTCACATAAATATCAATAATCAATACCGTGTGCTACTATGCAACAACGCGTATTACTGTACTTTTACTACCCATTAGTTCAACAGTATCAACGGTAAAACTTCCGCCGTTATTTTCAATAAAATATTTTTGTCGTTTTCTCAATCCGACAATAATTTTGTTGTGGGGTCCACCAATAATTGTACCGTCGTACGAATATTTTCCGACACAAAGAATATTTCCTGACCAATCGAATATAATATAACAACTTGCATACTTTGCAAAATTCATAAATACTACCCACAACTATAATATTATCTCAAATTCACACCATAATATTAAAAAATTATTTCGATAAAATTAATTCTTTATTCATAAAATCTGGGGTTTCACAATATGATAATATATTAATAATATATAAAATATGGTGAGGGATGTTAAGAGTAATATGATAATATATTAATAATTATTATATAATAAGACTATATGGTAAAAATAAGCTTAAGTTATGTAAATTACTAAACTTGTATAAATGAGCCTTGTGTGGCATAATGGTACATAGAGAATAAATAAAATGGGTATTTTGATTTATGGAAGGAAATAAATTTTAAGGAAATAAATATTTGATATTAATTATTATTATTATGATATTTGGGTGTAATTAGAATATTAATTTGAATGGAAAATAATGGATTGTTAGTACCCAACTAAATTATATTCTAACCCAATTTTAAATATTCTTGGGACTAGCCCAATGTATATGGATTATATGATTATGTGTATATGAGCCCTAATTTAACATAGGGTAATAAAGTTAGACATTAAAATTTACCTTGTAAGCCAATTGAGAACCCTCATCCAATATGTTGAGGTCTATTTGGGCAAAAGCAGTACATTAAGCCTCTAGTCTCATATTCATAGTTCCTAAAATGTATCAGTCGTGTATAGGCCATTGGCCTATCCCTACCTTGATCAAAATCAGAGTTGCTCATCATGTCTATAGGAATGGATAAAAAGAGACTTGGTAATACTTTCTATCAAATCTTCCTTAACCAATGGTTTCTGCTAATTAAAGTTGGTCTAGTTTCTTGGGTAAAATCCACCAATTGGTTAATGGCTTGGATATAAATGGGAACTCCCATTCATAATTTATGGCCGCTAATTTCTGTTGAGAGTTAATATATAGTGAGAGAGGTAGTGTGAATTGAGAGTATGAAGAATTCCAAGAAAACTCTTGCATTTCCATAAGGTAGTAAGAAGAAAAGTGTTCTATGAATTAGAGGAGTTCATCCAAGGTACATAATACTCAATCTATATGTTTCTTTGAACTTAAACCGGTAATAGAATGGTAAAGGCATGATGATTGTGTGATTATAATGAAAGAATGTATAAGTTGTTGATTTTTCTAACTTTAATAAAATCTTGAAAAATTAGCATTAAATTCTTGTTAATTAGTTTGGTAACTATTATCCATGTGTTAACTAAGTTTATATGTATGCCTAGAAGCATTGTAGTTGGTCTGAGTTGCAGCGAAAAGGATTACACAATGCTTTGTGCAGCCGCGTAGGCTGCATGTCTTGAAAACTAATTTCCGTTTTCCTTTTGTTATCTTGAGTATGTTATTTTGGTTTGATTATGCATATAAATGACCTTAACATATGGATTGATGTTGCTTTGGTTATAGTAAGTCACTTTAGCTTGATTTAATATGAGTTTCTTTAAAAAGAAAACTTGAAGCTTGAAAACGAACCTTGATGAATCTTGTATCCTTTGAATTTTGACCTTGTTAGTAGGTTTATAGGTTTTAGTTATGTGTACAAGTGGGTATAAAATATGATTCCAAGTTGCTTTTCATATACTTGGTGGTTTTAGGTTGGTTTAGAATGATTTTTAAAGGCAAACTTGGACATTTTAAAAATAATATTGATAAGCGTTGTGTTAATTATATTCTGACCTTATATGCAAGCATGATAAGACTTTTTATGCCTCTAAGCATGATTAATATAGGCACCTAACTAGTTAGGCATGCTATGGACTATTCAAGCATGATTCAAAATGGATTTTCTTTACTAATTATGTGTAAATGAGATGTATACATTCGAGCATTCATATTAAAGGTTGGTTAGTATCATTACGTGGTTTGATGATTAACATGATTAGTCTTTGTGGAATTGATTCATTTAGCCTTGTCAAAATAGGAATTTTTTCAAATAAAACCATAACATTGAAGTAAACTTGAAATGGCCATAGAAGAGACCAAAACCTGCTTAACATGTGTATATAGTATGTATCATTACCAATGTATGCTAAAGAGTAAACTAGGAATAAGCAGACTGAAATTCAGTATTGGTTTTGACAGGGAGCAGCACGGTATCACCACTCCTTAGTCAGAATGTAGCGCGACCACGTCGCATGCCAGTTTTGAATGACTATTTTAAATTGAAATATGAACTTTGGAGCATGTTTATATTGATATCCTAAGTTATAAAACAGAGTCTAAATGATGTTTTAAGTGTTCATTAGTGTAGTGGTTATATAGAATCAAGAATTTCCAAAGTTATAAAGAGTTTCTAAATAAGCTTTCAAAAGAAAAGTCAATGGTGATTACGAAACTACGTGGTTTGATAGTGTGATAATATCTGTTCTGATTATGTAACTAAGATAGGACTTAATTTATGTGTTTAGCATATATGGTTGAGTATGTGTGTGGGATTGGTTTGTTTATATATCAAGCATGTATAACTAACGAATCTATATTCATATAACTATGATAACATAGGACTTTGAGGTGAGGATAAGTTTTAGAACTATAATCTACGCAAAAGGAAAGTTTTCTAACTTACACAACTTTGGATATTGTGCAAGTTTAAATTGTTGTTATATCAACTACATATTTGGGCAAATACCTCTATTGATTGTATAATCGTTTTATTGAATAAATCTTGTATTATCAAAATTCTTGAAAGTTATTATTCATGCTCTTGAAATGAAATCACAAGTATATTCTTGAAATCATGTTGTATACCTAGAGCTTGCAAATCATTCTGAAGTGTAATGACAAAAAGTGTCTAAGCCATTTGATTTGGCTAGACCATTATTGTAAGATCCTGAATTTTTTGAAATGAAAGTATTCAATTTTCTTATAATTATTCTATTTAGTAAATGGTTAAATTGATAAAATGTTAAAGTTAAGGGTGATATTTGAAAAAATTTCAAAGTAAGCAAGTTGTCGTAAAATAATCGGTGGTAAGAGTACAGTAATACGCATAGTTGTATAGTAGCACATGGTATCGATTATTGATGCTTACGTAAGAAATCACTCAGTTATACTCAATTATTGCTACAGTAATTGCTGTATATCTTTCATATTATTGATTCAATTATTATCATAGTATAACCTGCATAATATTTTATATTATTAAATCAATAATTGAGATGACAAAGTTATTTATATTATTATTTGCAATATTGACAATGTCTAGAAGTTCTGTCAATGAGAGGTTTGGTCACCTAATTGTACGCCAATAAGGAGAAATCCTTATCGAAAAGCCCCCTCTTTCCTGGTTATTAAATATTATGAGTTATAATATTAATGATGAATAAGTTCGTGTTGATTAAAGATGAAATTGATATTTTCATTGTTTTGGGATTATTAGAGTTAGTGGAAATCGACATCTATTTCGATAATAATTGATGTCTGGAGGTTATATTGACCAATCGGGTAATTAATCCGATAAATGAGTAATTAATTGCTATTAGTTCACATGTATATAACTATTTGCTCACATGAATGGAACTATTGATTCACATGCATTACTATTAGGGGAGGTGCTGCAAGTTTTATAATACTTGCATGACTAAATTAAAAATGGAGGTATAGATGAAGGTACTATACTGAGATTTTTTTTCACATGATTGTACTATTGAGTCACATGATTGTACTGTAAAACCCTAACTTTTTGAATAAAGATGAATTTTCTATAAATATTATTTTTGAATATTATGGAGTGAAATTGATATAATAGTTGTGGGTAATATTTATAAATTTTGCAAAGTACGTAAGTTGTTATATAATATTCGATTGGTCGGGGAATATTCATTTTAACAGGGAATATTCGTACAACGGCACAATCATTGGTGGACCCCACAACGGAATTATTGTCAGATTGAGAAAACAACAAAAATACTTTATGAAAATAACGACGGAAGTTTTACCGTTAACTGTTGAAACACCCGGTGTTAAAAGTACAGTAATACGCGTGGTTGCATAGTAGCACACGGTATTAATTATTGATGCTTAAGTGACAAGTCACTCAGTTTTGTTGGTATTATTAATGTAGTAATACAGAAAATCTTTTTATATAAAACATAATACTTTTATAAAGTTATTCTATAAATAGAATATATTATATTCTATTATGCATAGTGTTGCATAGTGTCTACATAGTATTTTGCATAGTAAAATCTTTTTATATAAAATAGAATACTTTTATAAAGTTATCTTTTTTATTAGACAATAATTAGAATATATTATATTTTATTATGCATAGTATTTGTATAGTGTTTGCATAGTAAAATCTTTTATAAAGTTATTCGTTTTATTAGATTATAAATAGAATATATTATATTTTATTTAAAAGATTTTGCTTTAAATATGGACCGTCAGATTAAAGTAAATCAATCTCGACCGTTCATGAGTTAGTTACTATTTATTCCATTTTACTATAAATAGAAGCTCATTCATTCATTATTTTCTTACGAATTCACTGAAACTCTAGAGAGATAAACTATAGAGAGAAAGAAGAAAGTATTATGATACTTCACTACTTATATATCCAGTACTCTTCTTCTAAAGGTAGGGAATATTATTTGTTGTACTCGTAAGGGATTTTATTCTTTCTTATTCATAAAGAGAACTGTTGTTATTCCATTTCTTATTATTTTGTTGGAATAACCTGTATACGCGGTCTACCCTATACTTGGTGACATTCTTCTATTATTCCGTTGGAACATCCTGTCTGTGTATTTTACACCGGACCTGGTTCCGTCTTTATTATTATTCCGTTGGAATACCCTGTCTGTGTGTTTTACACCGGACCTGGTTCCGTCTTTATTATTATTCCGTTGGAACATCCTATCTCTGTGTTTTACACCGGACCTGGTTCCGTCTTATTATTATTCTGTTGGAACATCCTGTCTGTGTGTTTTACACCGGACCTGGTTCCGTCTTTATTATTCTGTTGGAACATCCTGTCGGTGCAAATTTTCCCTGACCTGGTTCCGTTATTATTATTCTGTTGGAATAACCTGTCTATGCGAAGTACTATATGCATGGTGATTTCTTTTGTTATTCCATTCTTTATTATACTCAGTTGGTTAAAGTTTTTACTTCTATAATCCATGAAATTAGTAGAATATCCTTGATATTTGCGCTTCATCCTGTATCTTTTCATGGAAATATTCTTCTGATCATTCTTGAATTTTACTTTACAAAACAGTATCATGTTGACAATTTGGACGTTAATAATTCCTGGATAAAATAATTCTTGAACTTGTTTTATTGAATTTTTATATCATTGTCATCATCCTCATATTTATATTTTGTTGAAAGTCATCTGTAGCCTTTAGTGCATAGATGGACTTGGTATGATTATGACCAGGGATTATTCAGTGTAATCATGACCGTAATGTTGCAAATGATGTGGTAAAAGTTCTCATTGGCCTGTAGTGCATTGATGGATAGTTGTTGGCATAATCATGACCATTAATGAATACACAAATATTCTTGGCCCGTAGTGCATGGATAATTGTGGTCGTGATACTAAAGAATATCCTTGGCCGTAGTGCAGGGGTTATTTGATGATGTGGAATATTTATTAAGCTGAGTCTCAGCGATAACAGTGATAAAAAACCTTTTTAATCATAAAAGATAGTAGATTTGATTTTCTACTTGACTCTTTTAATGGATTGCTTGTTCCGCTGCAGTTAAACTTAATGTCTATTATATTTTATCAGTTTAACATTATTGGAGACTAATGATAATTTATTCTGCATTATCTTAGTCATAATATTTCTTACTGGGCTAGTTGAGCTCACCCTTCCTTTCACTGTTCTCTTCAGGAAATGAGAATATAGCTGGGACGAGTCGGGGAACGGAGTGATGGTCTAGAGGATAACATTAGTTGTCCTCACTATTGTGTGAAATAATGTGATAATAATTGTAATGAGGACTCCTTTTGAGTTTGTATAATCTCTAGTAAATAATATTTGTATTCAAACTCACAGTTTATGTTTTGTCGTATTGTACACGACAGTTGTATTAGTAAGTTGTATTTGAATTCTGTACCATGTATCTGGCGACCCAAGATGGGTGATGTATACCTAATTTTGGGGGCATCGCATGTACTATTGATTCACATGATATACTATTAGGGGAGGTGGTGCATGTTTGATAATACTTGCAGGACTAAATTAAAAATAAAAGAAAAGATAAAGGTATTGTACTGTAATATTTCGAGCCCCAAAACTTGCAATTATTGAAACTGTGTTTTCCTATAAATAGAATCTCATTCTTCTTTCATTCTCACTAATTCACTAAGTCTCACAAGAGCAATTATAGAAAGAGAAGCTATAGAGGGAGAAGCTCTAGAGAGAAAGAAGAAGCGAAGTCTGCTACTCCACTATTCCAATATCCAGTCTTCTTCTGAGGTAAGGGGTATTATTCTTTCGTATTCATGAAGAGAGTTATTTTCTTTCAATACTCATAAGGGTTGTTATTCCATTCTTTATTATTATGTTGGAATAACCTGTCTATGTGAAGTACTGCATACATGGTGAAATTCTTATGTTATTCAATTCTTTATTATTCTGTTGGAATAACCCGTCTGTGCGGTCTATCGCATGTCTGGTGAATTATGTTGTTATTCTATTCGTTATTATTCTGTTAGAATACCCGGTCTGTGTGGATTACGCATAACCTGGTTCCGTTCTTTATTATTCTGTTGGAATATCATGTCTGTGCGGATTACGCATGACCTGGTTCCATTCTTTATTATTCTATTGGAATAACATGTCTATGTGGATTACCGCATGCATGGTGAATGATCCTTCGTATTCATTCTTTATTAAATTATGGAAATAATCTTTCTACGTGGATTACCGCATGGCGGGTGAAAATCCATTTGCAGTTTGTATATTCTATTATACTTGTATGAGATATCATTTCTTTTGTACTCATCATGAAATATCATTTTTTTGGTATTTTTCTTTTACGAGTTACTATTCATAAGTTACTATTCACCCAATTACTATTCACTCTAGTATTATTCACTCAGGTATTCGGGGCACTTTTCGTGCCGGAGTACTATTCACGAGTTACTATTCACCCGATTACTATTTAGTCTAGTATCATTCACTTGGGTATTCGGGATAATTTTTATGTCGGGGTACTATTCACGGGGTACATTTCCTGAAGTACTATTCACACGGTACTATTCACCAGAAAAATATATTTCTTTTCTGTCCAAATTATTTTTGGTACATGAGTATTATTCTTGAATTTTACTTCAAAAAGCAGTATCATGTTGACAATTTGGACGTTATTAATTTCTGGATAAATTAGATTATAAATCTTTAAAATTTATCCTTGAACTTGTTTTATTGAATTATTATGTCATTGTCATCATCCTTATGTTTATATTGTAATGAAAGTCATCTTTGGCTTACGTGCATAGATGGACTTGGTATGATTATAACTAGGGATTATTTGGTATAATCATGACCGTAGTGTAACGAAAGATGTGGTAAAAGTCATCATTGGCCTGTAGTTCATTGATGGACAGTTGTTGGTATGATTATAACCAGGGATTATTCGGTATAATCATGACCATTGATGATTACATGAATATCCTTGGCCGTGGTGCAGGGATGATTCGATGATGTGGTTTATTTATTAAGCTGAGTCTCGGCGATAAAGTTGACGAAAAACTTTTTAAATCATAGAAGATAGTAGATTTTATGCTCTACTTGACTCTTCTAATGGATTGCTTATTTCTGCTGCAGTTGTTGATCTAAAACTTGTTGTCTATTGTATTCTATCAGCTGTTATACTGTTGAAGGCTAAGGATAATTTATTCTACAATATATTAGTCATAATATTTCTTACTGGGCTAGTTGAGCTCACCCTTTCTTTCATTGTTCTCTTTAGAAAATAAGAATATAGCTGGGACGAGTCGGGGAATGGAGTGATGGTCCAGGATAAATGGCTTTAGTAGTCTTCACTATTCTACGGAATAATGTGATAATAATTGTAATAAGGACACCATTGAGTGTGGATATTGTCTAGATGACAATATTCTCATTTAAACTCCTAGCTATATTTTTTCGTATGTTACACAACTGTTGTATAATTAAGTTGTATTTGAATTTATGTACCATATAACTGGAAACTCAAGATGGGTGATGTATACCTGTTTTGGGGGTGTCACAATTATCTATGAATTTGAAAAGCTATCCAAACCAATTAACTTGGTGCAGACTCTTATAATTCCTGAGATGAACAACCCTCTTAGAAAGGAAAATTGTATATTGTCGGGGAACCGACGTGAGCACAAACAACATGTTTAAATGTTATGCATAATGTAGGGTACTACAGACTGATCACTTGTTGTACTTGTTTATATTGAATTTTCATTTAAATACTGTTAATTCTAGTAGAAGTTCTTGGCCCATAGTGACTACTCGGTATTCGATATTCTTTAAATTGAAAATTTGAAACCTTTGAATTTCGTTAATAATCTTTCAGTCCTTAGTAACTCTTATTTCAATTGAAAGGACAGATTTGGAACTCTTAATTTTTCTTTATTTACAACATTATTCTTTTGAATTCCTGAGCTATCATTTAGCGATATACCCTTGAAATTATTAGCTCATATTATACATGTTCAACCTTTTTTACTATATTATTTGCTGGAAATTTTTTTGCTCATTATTGCGTTCCTTAAACATTTCAGTTAAAGCAGAGTAGGGCATTACTTCAAGAAAAGATAAGGGAAATGGCAAGGCTACGGAATAGCTTTAGTTTCCTATGCTAAAAGCTTATTTATTGTTATGATGTTATAATTAGACTTATGAGTATTTTTTATTAAGTTGTATTTGGATTTAAGTTATATATTATGTTAGTAATGGTCATCTTTGCACTACGGGCCAAAGATATTCATAAGAAATCATTCATCTTTGCACTACAGGTCAAAGATATTCAGTAATATCATCTTTTAGGAATGAGGATGATGAAAAATATTTTAAAGAAAATGAATCCAGTGAGACAAAAGAACAAATATCAAGGATTCGTATTACAGTTTTATTCAAGTTCAATAATACTCCATAATAACCAATTTTGAAGCACAATTCAAAAATAAAGATCAAAATATGGATACAATCAAAGATAGTAACCATAATAGATATCTTGGACAAAAAGAAGAAAATTTTATTTTTTTTCGGTGAATAGTGCCGTATACGTAAATAGTAACCCCGACACAAAAAGTTTCAAATTTGATAAAAAGTTCAGACCAATATTTTTGGTATAATGTTATGGAAAAAAAATAATATCATTTAAGAAGAAAACAACACCCCTTACCTCAAAAAGAATAGTACTTCTGACTTAATATCGGATATAACACTGAAAGAAACTTGCATCATATAGCAACACTCAAAGTATCAAAATACTCACAAGAATACGCTTGATAATATAGAGAGAGAAGATTTCAGTTTTTGGTGTGATTTTCAATTCTAACCTAAGTACCCTATTTATAGACAAATGCTTAGAACACCAAAGTAAAAAATTAAAAAATATATATATAATTTTCATGCCCACCTTAGACAACTGATCTCAGCTTATTTTTCACATGCTAGTGTAGCCCACAAAACAAAAAAAACGTTTTTTTTAATAAACATAATTAAAACTTCCAAAAATCAGTTATTTCGGAACTTCAATAATTCATAATAAATAGCTCTTTTATCAGAAAAATTTGAATCTCATGTCCTTCTATAGGAAATTTAATTCTCTACAACTTTGTAAGTTTAAGTTTTTCCAAATTCCAAACAGAAATTAACCGAAATCCACAAACGGTCGATTTTACAGGCTATGATCAAATTTCAGTCAAGAAATGGGGTCCACAAACATGAAAAACATGTTTTAAATATGTTTAGTAACAAAAATACTCTTCCTCCTCATTTACTCATATATCACACATTCATTGTAAAAATATCACAATTATTATATTATTATAATAATAAATTATTTTATCAGAAAATATAAAATATCAATTTTCAACAATTGTCACATTAAAAATTTTCTCCTTCTATATCCACATAAAATGAATATTTTCCTTATCATATAAATCAATAATTAATTATTTACAAATAATATTACAGAATCACAATAATGACAACCAGGCCGTTCCCAGAAAAGAGGGGGCTTTCCAATAAGAATTTCTCCTTACTGGCGCGCAATTAGGTGACCAAACCTCTCCTTAGACAGAACTTTCTAGACATTGCCAATAATGTTATCTAGTAATATTATTAAAATAATATGAATCATTGATTTGATAATGGGAAATATTGTGTAGTGACAATTATTAAAACAACAATAATATAAAATATCAACGTAGCAATTATTGAATCAATAAAATATTGAATAGTAATTACCGTAACAATTATTGAGTAGTGCCTTCTTACGTAAGAATCAATAATTGGTGTAATACCGTGTGCTACTGTGCAACAATGCGTATTACTGTGTTTTAACCACCGGGTATTCCAACAGTGTTAATGGTAATAACTACGCCGTTATTTATAAAAACTCATACTTGTCGTTTTCTTCATCCAATCGTTTTTCGTTATGGGGCCCACACAAGGCTGCACCGTCGTACGGATATTTCCCGACAGTAAGAATATTCCACGACCAAACGAATATTCCCCGACAACAATGAATATTTTATAACCACTTGCATATTTGAAATATTTGCGCATTTTACCCATAACTAACCACATTAATCAATTCAACCCTTCCTATTTCAAAATAATAATTAGAGGAAATTCAATTTCATTTATAAAAAGTTGGGGTCTTACACCACCCTCCTCGGGTGGTGAATCTGGTGGTGGATATGGCGCTGTTGTTCCGAATTGAGGCCACTCTAGCGTCGTTCCTTGCTGCGCAAAAGCTTTGCCAATGCCCTTGTGAGTCCCGTCGCAAATGTGCCCAAATTATCGTACATGGCATCGACTTTTCGCTCCAACCTTCAGAGCTGGCAATCACCATGGGTGGCACGTGCGTGTGTGGACGGGCTTGCCTCATCTATCTGAGGGGGCTGCTATGATGACTCTGGAGAAGTGGGAAAAAGGATGAATCCTAGTTCACATGGGTGTGGTACACCTCCTGCCCAGTCCTCAAAATTTTCAATTGTTGCATGAGTTATGTCCTGGCTTGGGTATTATATTTACTCGTTGCCCCAGTTGCATCCCTAATTAGCACAAAGCATGGCAACCACTGATGCGTGTGGAATTCTCCCAATGGTGCCTCCTCGTAGATAGCACAACATATTTTGATGGATGAGATGGCCAACGTCAATGTATTTCCCAGTGATTATGCCCCATAGAATAATTTCCCTCTCCACTGTGATTTCGTACTGATGAGAAGACGACATGAGCTTGGCACATATGAATAGATTCCATGCCTTTGCATAGCGGTTCAGGGCTGCAGCTGGGAATATACGAGGTTGAGTCGTGCATACTTTATAGGTCCATTTCGTGCCAGACACGCACAATTCCGCAATAATCAGCTCCATGTCTGTCTCCAAATGTACACCGGTGACCCAATTAGCCGCCCCCGTTGGCGGTGCATTAGTAATTTTGAAAATTAATCGGATGGCACGGGGTCTGTAATCTATCTCGATACCATGAACCAGAGATATATCGTTCATAGTGACCTTTACATAAAACTCGCGGACTATGCTCATTGGAATGGGCGTTGGAGTAGCAGTCAGTCCACCCCAGCCTCTTTCTCGAATCATGGCGCACAACTGACCGTCCTGCCCTCCCGGCTTGAAACTGCACTCCTTAACAAACGTCTTTGCCACAATTCGGTAATAATCTTGTTGGGATTCCAAGTTGAGAAACTTGGTGTGATCAACGACATCTGCCCCTTGACTGCCCGAGGAAGATGACGAGGAAGATGCCATATAACGTGCTCGCTTAGGTCCCATTTGGAGTTGATAGAGATTGCACAGATTATATGATTGAGAATGAAGAAAAGCGGAAGAATTGATAACCCCCAATACTCGTGTCTGCAACCCAAATCAGGAACCCTAGTTTTAAATAATGGATGAGAACGTGGGTTGAGCTTTGAACGTGGAAAGAATCGTGGAGATGTGATTGAGAGATGTACGGCTTCAATTTGTAACTGATAGAGAGATAGAGACGTGAGTTATGGAGAGACTCTAGGATTGCGCGTCTGTTATTATTTCAAATGAGAGTCCAAATGGTCCACAACACATTTTTAAAATTTTCAGATCTGTCTTAATCCGGTGTCACGCGCGGCCGCGCGGGCATTTAATGTGTTTTATGCGCGGGCGCGCGAGTGGTATTCTTAGTCTGATATGTGTAGCGCGCGGGCGCGCGGTCGTGTGCTGTGTTCATTGCGCGGCCGTGCAATCCTTCTTCTTGCACTGCTGTGTTTATTTTTAGACTCTGCAAGACAAAAATGTGTGCTCTCCAATACACCTGTAATTCATCAATAGACCTTATCAAAGCATGGTTTAATAAATAAACATGAATGTCTATTGTATCACCCTCATTTCAATGCAATGCATGCACATGCTCTTTTGTGATTCGATTACGATGTCTAAGCAGATAAATGTACTCATACTATCCTAACACGTAATTAGACTAAGCTAAACCAAACAACTTGAACTAAATAAATACTAAGTAGAGATGGAAACAATGGGTTGCCTCCCATCCAGTGCTAATTTATAGTCAATTAGCTTGACTATCTCTGAGTTTCATGTCAAAGATAGAATCAAGGTGACTTTCTTTCTGTCCACCTCACCATCAGAATCACTCTTCAAACACTGGCCATTCACTTTAAGATGCTTGTCCGGACATGTAAAATCCCAACTTTTTGAATAAAGATGAATTTTCTATAAATATTATTTTTGAATATTATGGAGTGAAATTGATATAATGTTATAGTTGTGGGTAATATTTATAAATTTTGCAAAGTACGCAAGTTGTTATATAATATTCGATTGGTCAGGGAATATTCGTTTTAACAGGGAATATTCGTACAACGGCACAATCATTGGTGGACCCCACAACGGAATTATTGTCGGATTGAGAAAACGACAAAAATATTTTATGAAAATAACGGCGGAAGTTTTACCGTTAACTGTTGAAACACCCAGTGTTAAAAGTACAGTAATACGCGTGGTTGCATAGTAGCACACAGTATTAATTATTGATGCTTACGTGATAAGTCACTCAGTTTTGTTGGTATTATTAATGTAATAATACAGAAAATCTTTTTATATAAAACAGAATACTTTTATAAAGTTATTCTATAAATAGAATATATTATATTCTATTATGCATAGTGTTACATAGTGTCTGCATAGTATTTTGCATAGTAAAATCTTTTTATATAAAACAAAATACTTTTATAAAGTTATCTATTTTATTAGACAATAATTAGAATATATATTATATTTTATTATGCATAGTGTTTACATGGTGCCTGCGTAGTGTTTGCATAGTAAAATCTTTTATAAAATTATTTGTTTTATTAGATTATAATTAGAATATATTATATTTTATTTAAAAGATTTTGCTTTAAATATGGACCGACAGATTAAAGTAAATCAATCTGGACCGTTCATGAGTTAGTTACTATGCAGTTCATTTTTCTATAAATAGAAGATCATTCCTTCATTATTTTCTTACGAATTCACTGAAAGTCTAGAGAGATAAACTATAGAGAGAAAGAAGAAAGTATTCTGCTACTTCACTACTTATATATCCAGTACTCTTCTTCTTAAGGTAGGGAATATTATTTCGTTCCGGATATCACCAATTGAAGATTAGAACCGATGACATTCCAAAGACGACTTTCAGAACTCGGTACGGGCATTATGAATTCCTAATCATGTCATTTGGATTGACTAATACTCATGTTTCCTTCATGGATATGATGAACCGAGTATTCAAGGAATATTTGGATCACTTTTTGGTCGTCTTTATTGACGACATCCTTATTTATTCCAAAAGCCGTGAAGATCATGAGCAACACTTGAGGTTGATACTCCAAAAGCTTCGTGAATACAATCTTTATGACAAGTTGAAGAAATGCGAGTTCTGGCTTAAGGAAGTAGCATTCCTTGGGCACGTGGTATCAAGTCATGGAATATCTGTTGACCCAGCAAAGATTGAAGCTATTCAAAGCTGGGAGTAACCTAAATCAGTGACCAAAGTATGTAGCTTTCTCGGCTTAGTTAGTTATTATCGGAGATTCATAGAAGGGTTTTCTCGAATCGCTACTCCATTAACTCAGCTGACTCGGAAAGATACAAAGTGCGGTTGGAGCGAGTAATGTGACAAGAGTTTTGAAGAACTCAAGAAGAGACTCATTTCAGCACCTGTTCTGACAATACAATCTGGTTCAGAGGGATTTGTCATCTACAGTATAACTTCGGGCAAAGGGTTAGGATGTGTTCTTATGCAACATGGGAAAGTCTTAGCCTATGCCTCACGACAACTCAAAGAATATGAGAGGAATTTTCCTACTCATGACCTAGAGTTAGCAGCTGTTGTCTTCGTACTTAAAATTTGGAGGCATTACTTGTATGGGGAGAAGGTGGAGATCTTTACGGATCATAAAAGCCTCAAATATTTCTTCACTCAAAAGGAACTCAATATGCTACAATGACGTTGGCTTGAATTGTTGAAAGATTATGATCATACCATCCAATACCATCCTGAAAAAGCGAACGTGGTAGCTGACGCATTGAGTAGAAGATCATATACAAGTACGAGTATGATATTGTCAACACAAAGGCCCATTTTGTGTGACTTGCAAAGGATGGAGGTAGAGTTAAAGACTCCAGGGACCCATGTAATGATGGCGAATATACGAGTAGAACCAACTTTAATTGATAAAGTTAAAGCTGCTCAAGCTACAGACCTGGAGCTGATGCGTATGAGGAAGAAAGTGCAAGAAGGTGATATGTCGGAAGCAAGAATCGATGAAGAAGGAATACTTCGAGTCAACTCCAGACTTTGTGTTGCTAACGACCCTGATTTAAAGTATAAAATCATGATGGAGGCGCACAACACACCGTTTGCAATCCATCATGGGAGTACCAAAATGTATCATGATCTTCGACATATATTTTTGTGGGGCAATATGAAGAGAGAGATATCGTTGTTTATCTCAAGGTGTCTAATGTGTCAACGAGTCAAGGCGGAGCATCAAGTACCAAAAGGTCCATTGCAACCACTTGAAATTCCAAAATGGAAGTGGGAGCACATTATCATGGATTTCGTTACCGGTCTTCCTAAGGTTTCTCGAGGTATAGATGCGATTTGGGTCATTGTTGATAGATTGACCAAGTCTTCTCATTTCTTACAGATACGAGAAACTTATACACTTGAACGTCTTGCTCGTATGTACATAAACGAGATTGTAAGACTGCATGGTATGCCAGTATCCATAGTTTCTGATCGAGACCCAAGATTCACTTCACGATTTTGGGTTAGTTTGCAGAAAGCTATGGGCACAGATTTATGATTTAGCTCGGCATATCATCCTCAGAAGGACGGACAGTCGGAGAGGACTATTCAAACTCTTGAAGATCTATTAAGACTCCGTGTTCTTGATTTCAAGGGAAGTTGGGACAAGTTCTTACCATTGGTGGAGTTTTCCTACAACAACAGTTATCAAGCAAGTATTGGCATGGCTCCATTCGAAGCGTTGTATGGAAGAAATGTCGTTCTCCAGTATGCTGGGATGAGGTGGGAGAAGTAATGTTTTTGGGATCAGAGTTGGTACGTATGACTACATAAAAGATTCAAATGATCCGGTAACGTATAAAAACCTCACAAGATCGACAAAAGAGTTATGCTGATCTTCATCGAAAGGACGTGGAATTCGATATAGGAGATCATGTGTTATTACGTGTTGCTCCATGGAAAGGAGTTACGAGATTTGGAAAGAGAGGAAAGCTCAATCCTCGATTCATCAGCCCATTTTTAATCCTCGATCGAGTAGGAACTGTGGCCTATAGACTCGCTTTACCGCCAAGTATGTCTCGTGTTCATAACGTTTTTTACATATCCATGCTACGTAAATATTTGGAAGACCCGAACCACATTATTGAGTTAGAACCGAATGAAATAGCTGAAGATTTGACGTATAAAGAGGTTCATGTTCAAATCTTGGATAAGAAGGAGCATATTCTACGTACCAAGGTTATACCTCAAGTCAAAGTTTTGTGGAGAAACCATGATGTTAAGGAAATGACTTGGGAGTTAGAATCTGAAATGAAATCAAGGTATCCTTACCTATTCAACATACCAGGTACGTACCCTAATTTCGAGGGCGAAATTTCATAAGAAGGGGAGATTGTAAAATCTCAACTTTTTGAATAAAGATGAATTTTCTATAAATATTATTTTTGAATATTATGGAGTGAAATTGATATAATGTTATAGTTGTGGGTAATATTTATAAATTTTGCAAAGTACGCAAGTTGTTATATAATATTCGATTGGTCGGGGAATATTCGTTTTAACAGGGAATATTCTTACAACGGCACAATCATTGGTGGACCCCACAACGGAATTATTATCGGATTGAGAAAACGACAAAAATACTTTATGAAAATAACGGCGGAAGTTTTACCGTTAACTGTTGAAACACCTGGTGTTAAAAGTACAGAAATACGCGTGGTTGCATAGTAGCACACGATATTAATTATTGATGCTTACGTGATAAGTCACTCAGTTTTGTTCGTATTATTAATGTAATAATACAGAAAATCTTTTTATATTAAATAGAATACTTTTATAAAGTTATTCTATAAATAGAATATATTATATTCTATTATGAATAGTGTTGCATAGTGTCTGTATAGTATTTTGTATCGTAAAATCTTTTTATATAAAACAGAATACTTTTATAAAGTTATCTGTTTTATTAGACAATAATTAGAATATATTATATTTTATTATGCATAGTGTTTGCATAGTGCCTGTATAGTGTTTGTATAGTAAAATCTTTTATAAAGTTATTCGTTTTATTAGATTATAAATAGAATATATTATATTTTATTTAAAAGATTTTGCTTTAAATATGGACCGTCAGATTAAAGTAAATCAATCTGGACCGTTCATGAGTTAGTTACTATGCAGTCCATTTTTCTATAAATAGAAGCTCATTCCTTCATTATTTTCTTACGAATTCACTAAAACTCTAGAGATATAAACTATAAAGAGAAAGAAGAAAGTATTCTACTACTTCACTACTTATATATCCAGTACTCTTCTTCTTAAGGTATGGAATATTATTTATTGTACTCGTAAGGGGTGTTATTCTTTTGTATTCATGAAGAGAACTTATGCTATTCCATTCTTTATTATTCTGTTGGAATAACCTGTATACGCGGGCTACCCTATACTTGGTGACATTCTTCTATTATTCCGTCTTTATTATTCTGTTAGAATATCCTATCTGTGCGTTTTACGCCGGATCTGATTCCGTCTTTATTATTCTGTTAGAATATCCTGTCTGTGCGTTTTACGCCATACCTATTTTCGTCTTTATTATTATTCTGTTGGAATATCCTGTCTGTGCGTTTTACGCCGGACCTAATTTCGTCCTTATTAGTATTCTGTTGGAATAACCTGTCTATGTGAAGTACAGCATGCATGGTGATTTCGGTTGTTATTCCATTCTTTATTATTCTGTTGGAACATTCTGTCGGTGCGAATTTTGCCTGACCTAGTTCCGTTATTTAGTATTCTGTTGGAATAACCTGTCTATGTGAAGCAGCGCATACATGGTGATTTCTTTTGTTATTCCATTCTTTATTATACCCAGTTGGTTAAAGTTTTGACTTCTATACTCCATGAAATTAGTGGAATATCCTTGATATTTGCGCTTCATCCAGTATTTTTTCATGGAAATATTCTTCTGAGCATTCTTAAATTTTACTCTACAAAGCAGTATCATGTTGACAATTGGGACATTATTAGTTCCTGGATAAATTAATTCTTGAACTTGTTTTTATTAAATTCTTATATCATTGTCGTCATCCTCATGTTTATATTTTTTTTGAAAGTCATCTGTGGCCTGTAGTGCATAGATGGACTTGGTATGATTATGACCAGGGATTATTCGGTGTAATCATGACCGTAATGTTACAAATGATGTGGTAAAAGTCCTCATTGGCCCGTAGTGCATTGATGGACAGTTGTTGGCATGATCATGACCATTAATGAATACACAAATATTCTTGGCCTGTAGTGCATGGATAATTGTGGTCGTGATACTAAAGAATATCCTTGGCCGTAGTGCAGAGGTGATTCGATGATGTGAATTATTTATTAAGCTGAGTCTCAGCGATAAAAGTCATGAAAAACCTTTTAAATCATAGAAGATAATAGATTTTATTCTCTACTTGACTCTTCTAATGGAATGCTTGTTCCGCCGCAGTTAAACTTGATGTTTATTATATTTTATCAGTTTAACACTGTTGAAGGCTAATGATAATTTATTTTGCATTATCTTATTCATAATATTTCTTACTGGGCTAGTTGAGCTAACCCTTTCTTTCACTGTTCACTTCAGGAAATGAGAACGTAGCTGGGACGAGTCGGGGAACGGAGTGATGGTCCGAATGATAGTATTAGCTAGTAGTCCTCACTATTCTGTTAAATAGTGTGACAATAAATGTAATGAGGACTTATTCTGAGAGTGGATATTATCTAGAAGACAGTATTTGTATTAAAAT
The DNA here is from genome assembly GCA_020205505.1 of Panax japonicus. Classification (NCBI taxonomy): domain Eukaryota; kingdom Viridiplantae; phylum Streptophyta; class Magnoliopsida; order Apiales; family Araliaceae; genus Panax; species Panax japonicus. The sequence continues at coordinate 7,156,824 of CM035111.1, read as the reverse complement.
TCACAGCTCTCTTGTTGTATATTAAAGATTGTATTTGTATTCTGTACCATGTATTTGGCGACTCAGAATAGGTGATATATACCAATTTTGGGGGCGTCACAGTTGGTATCAAAGCTTAGGGATATGATCCCTGGCTAAGATGTGAGACTAAAACTAGGAGGGGAGAGACGGGGAATTCCTTCACTAGTATGACCTACATAAGTTTATTTAGTATTTAATTGGTCGGTCAAAGTATATGGATAATATGTTATATGTTAATTAACCTTTGTTTTGTGACAGTATCTGAAAATGACATCCGAGAATGTTGAGAATAGCAATGGAGCTCAAGAGACCGTTGAGTCTCCACATATCAATAATCAGGAGAATGTGCATCAGGAAGGCGACAATCCTCATGCAAACAATAACACTGACCAAATGATAAATGATGGATTGTTCAAAGGCTTTATGTAATTCATGCAACATCAGGCGAGAGCGGCTCCTGTCCAAAATGTAGGTGGAAAACACTGGAAACTCTCGGACGGTCACCGCTAAACAGTTTAAGGAGCTGGGACCATCGGAGTTTATTGGAGAGCCAAAACCACTTAAGGCGGAAGCATGCATAAAGAAGATCACCAAAGATATTTGATGTCTTGGGATGCTCCGAGGAGCAAAAGGTTCCCTTCGCCACCTTCATATTGCATGAAGAGGCAGATTACTGGTAGGAAGCTGTAAAACGTACCCAGTCTGACGCACTCAAGATGTCTTGGGAGAAGTTCCAAGAGCTATTCAACGACAAGTACTTTCCCGAGAGTATTCGTGACATGAAAGAAGTGGAGTTTATCAAATTGGAATAAAACAATATGACCGTGTCGTAATACGAGGCTAAATTTGAGGAGTTATCCCGGTTTGTATCCCATTTGGTCGATAATGAAGAACGAATGACGCGAATATTTTTAAGAGGTTTGAAATCGGAGATATGTCAATATCTTATTTCTCATAAACTGTGTTTGTACTCAGATGTTGTAAATAGGGCTCAGTTATTGGAGCGCGATAACGAGTCAACGCAACCTAGAAAAAGCAGCCGACAACATGAAAATACCAGTGGTATCAGTCATCGAAACGGTGACAACAAACGTGGAGGGAATCAACATGCCAATATTGGTAACCACTTCGGTGGTAGTCATGGCCAAGACAGTAAAAATGGGCATTTCAAGAAAAGGAGATTCAACAATGATGGAAGGACGTCAGCACCAGCACCTGTTGTTAAGGAAGGAGAACGACCACCTATCATATGCTTCAAATGCGGAAGGGAGGGACACATCAGTCCAAACTGCGTGATGCCTTCCAAAGAATGTTATAATTGTGGAAGAGAAGGTCACTTAGCCCAATTTTGTCGTTCACCGAAGACAAGTTCAGCCAGGATGGAGGCACCAAAGGCCGTCCCAGAAAAGTCAAAGCCGGTAGTGCAAGAGAGAGCGTTTGTTGTGACCTCCCAGAAAGAAAGGAACCTGAATGAGGTCATCACGGGTAAGCTTATCATAAACTCTAGTGAAGTCTATACCTTATTTGATACCGGTTCTACCCATTCTTTTATTTCTCCTACTTGCGCTCAACGATTAAATTTGACTCCGGAGAAATTAGACTTTGACTTATCAGTAAAAACTTCGTTGGGAGAAACCTTCATTACATCCACTGTTTATAAGTCTTGTTTGGTTCAAATCGGTACCCTCACATTACCTGTCGATCTTATTTCATTAAAAATACTTGCATTTGATGTGATTCTAGGGATTGATTGGTTAACTACTCATCATGCTAAAATTGATTTTTTTCATAAGGTTGTTAGCTTTCATATTTCTAATCAACCTATTATGAGAATTCAAGCAACCAAACCATTAAAATCAATCACGGTAATCTCAAGCCATAAAGCTATTCGTTTATTGAAAAATGGATGTCAAGCTTTCTTAGCCCACGTCACAGATCTAAACAACAATACGTCAGTTTTGAATGAAATTTCTATTGTTAATGAATTTCCTGACGTATTCCCTGAAGAACTTCTTGGCCTACCCCCAGAGCCTGAAATTGAATTTTGTATCGACCTTGAACCCGGTACAAAACCCATTTCCAAAGCCCCATATCGAATGGCTCCTATTGAACTTCAGGAGTTAAAGACTAAACTATAGGAATTGTTAGACATTGGCTTTATTCGTCCCAGTACTTCTCCTTGGGGTGCTCCTGTTCTATTCGTAAAGAAGAAAGATGGGAGTATGCGACTTTGTATTGATTATCGGGAGTTAAATCATGTCACCATCGAAAATAGGTACCCATTGCCACGTATTGATGACCTGTTTGACCAGTTGCAAGGAGCCAAATTATTTTCAAAGATTGATCTTCGTTCCGGATATCACCAATTAAAGATTAGAACCGATGACATTCCAAAGACGACTTTCAGAACTCGGTACGGGCATTATGAATTCTTAGTCATGTCCTTTGGATTGACTAATGCTCCTGCTGCTTTCATGGATATGATGAACCTAGTATTCAAGGAATATTTGGATCACTTTGTGGTCGTCTTTATTGATGACATCCTTATTTATTCCAAAAGTCGTGAAGATCATGAGCAACACTTGAAGCTGATACTCCAAAAGCTTCGTGAATACAAGCTTTATGCCAAGTTGAAGAAATATGAGTTTTGGCTTGAGGAAGTAGCATTCCTTGGGCACGTGGTATCAAGTCATGGAATTTCTATTGACCCATTAAAGATTGAAGCTATTCAAAGCTGGGAGTAACCTAAATCAGTGACCGAAGTACAAAGCTTTCTCGGCTTAGCTGGTTATTATCGGAGATTCGTAGAAGGGTTTTCTCGAATCGCTACTCCACTAACTCAGCTGACTCGAAAAGATACAAAGTTTGTTTGGAGCGAGGAATGTGAGAAGAGTTTTCAAGAACTCAAGAGGAGACTCATTTCAGCACTTGTTCTGACAATACCATCTGGTTCGAAGGGATTTGTCATCTACTGTGATGCTTCGGGCAAAGGGTTAAGATGTGTTTTCATGCAACATGGGAAAGTCATATCCTATGCCTCACGACAACTCAAAGAATGTGAGAGGAATTATCCTAGTCATGACCTAGAGTTAGCAGCTGTTGTCTTCGCACTTAAAATTTGGAGGCATTACTTGTTTGGGGAGAAGGTGGAGATCTTTACGGATCATAAAAGCCTCAAATATTTCTTCACTTAAAAGAAACTCAATATGCGACAACGACGTTGGCTTGAACTTTTGAAAGATTATGATCATACCACCCAATACCATCCTGGAAAAGCGAACGTGGTAGCTGACGCATTGAGTAGAAGATCATATTCAAGTACGAGTACAATATTGTCAACACAAAGGCCCATTTTGTGTGACTTGCAAAGGATGGAGGTAGAGTTAAAGACTCCAAGGACCCAATTTATGATGGCGAATATACGAGTAGAACCGACTTTAATTGGTAAAGTTAAAGTTGCTCAAGCTACAGACCTGGAGTTGATGCGTATCAGGAAGAAAGTGCAAGAAGGTGCTATGCCGGAAGCAAGAATCGATGAAGAAAGAATACTTCAAGTCAACTCCAGACTTTGTGTTCCTAACGACCCTGCTTTAAAGTATAAAATCATGATGGAGGCGCACAACACACCGTTTGCAATCCATCATGGGAGTACCAAAATGTATCATGATCTTCGACATACATTTTGGTGGGGCAATATGAAGAGAGAGATAGCACTGTTTATCTCAAGGTGTCTAACGTGTCAACGAGTCAAGGCGGAGCATCAAGTACCAAAAGGTCCATTGCAACCACTTGAAATTCCAAAATGGAAGTGGGAGCATATTACCATGGATTTCGTTACCTGTCTTCCTAAGGTTTCTCAAGGTATAGATGTGATTTGGGTCATTGTTGATAGATTGACCAAGTCTTCTCATTTTTACCGATACGAGAAACTTATACACTTGAACGTCTTACTCGTATGTACATAAACGAGATTGTAAGACTGCATGGTATGCCAGTATCAATAGTTTCTGATCGAGACCCACGATTCACTTCATGATTTTGGGTTAGTTTGCAGAAAGCTATGGGCACAGATTTACGATTTAGCTCGGCATATCATCCTCAGACGGACGGATAGTCGGAGAGGACTATTCAAACTCTTAAAGATCTATTAAGACTATGTGTCCTTGATTTCAAGGGAAGTTAGGACAAGTTCTTACCATTGGTGGAGTTTTTCTACAACAACAGTTATCAAGCAAGTATTGGCATGGCTCCATTCGAAGCGTTGTATGAAAGAAAGTGTCGTTCTCCAGTATGTTGGGATGAGGTGGGAGAAGCAATGTTGTTGGGACCGGAGTTGGTACGTATGACTACAAAAAAGATTCAAACGATCCGGCAACGTATAAAAACCTCACAAGATCGACAAAAGAGTTATGCTGATCTTCATCGAAAGGATGTGGAATTCGATATAGGAGATCATGTGTTGTTACGTGTTGCTCCATGGAAAGGAGTTACGAGATTTGGAAAGAGAGGAAAGCTCAATCCTTGATTCATCGACCCATTTTTAATCCTCGATCGAGTAGGAACTGTGGCCTATAGACTCGCTTTACAGCCAAGTATGTCTCGTGTTCATAACGTTTTTCACATATTCATGCTACGTAAATATGTGGAAGACCCGAACCACATTATTGAGTTAGAACCGGACGAAATAGCGAAAGATTTGACGTATAAAGAGGTTCTTGTTCAAATCTTGGATAAGAAGGAACATATTCTACGCACCAAGGTTATACCTCAAGTCAAAGTTTTGTGAAGAAACCACGATGTTAAGGAAATGACTTGGGAGTTAGAATCTGAAATGAAATCAAGGTATCCTTACCTATTCAATATACAAGGTACGTACCCTAATTTCGAGGGCAAAATTTCATAAGAAGGTGAGATTGTAAAACCCCAACTTTTTGAATAAAGATGAATTTTCTATAAATATTATTTTTGAATATTATGGAGTGAAATTGATATAATGTTATAGTTGTGGGTAATATTTATAAATTTTGCAAAGTACGCAAGTTGTTATATAATATTCGATTGGTCGGGGAATATTCGTACAACGGCACAATCATTGGTGGACCCCACAACGGAATTATTGTCTGATTGAGAAAACGACAAAAATACTTTATGAAAATAGTGGCGAAAGTTTTACCGTTAACTGTTGAAACACCTGGTGTTAAAAGTACAGAAATACGCGTGGTTGCATAGTAGCACACGATATTAATTATTGATGCTTACGTGATAAGTCACTCAGTTTTGTTCGTATTATTAATGTAATAATACAGAAAATCTTTTTATATTAAATAGAATACTTTTATAAAGTTATTCTATAAATAGAATATATTATATTCTATTATGCATAGTGTTGCATAGTGTCTGTATAGTATTTTGTATAGTAAAATCTTTTTATATAAAACAGAATACTTTTATAAAGTTATCTGTTTTATTAGACAATAATTAGAATATATTATATTTTATTATGCATAGTGTTTGCATAGTGCCTGTATAGTGTTTGTATAGTAAAATCTTTTATAAAGTTATTCGTTTTATTAGATTATAAATAGAATATATTATATTTTATTTAAAAGATTTTGCTTTAAATATGGACCGTCAGATTAAAGTAAATCAATCTGGACCGTTCATGAGTTAGTTACTATACAGTCCATTTTTCTATAAATAGAAGCTCATTCCTTCATTATTTTCTTACGAATTCACTAAAACTCTAGAGATATAAACTATAAAGAGAAAGAAGAAAATATTCTACTACTTCACTACTTATATATCCAGTACTCTTCTTCTTAAGGTATGGAATATTATTTATTGTACTCGTAAGGGGTGTTATTCTTTTGTATTCATGAAGAGAACTTATGTTATTCCATTCTTTATTATTCTGTTGGAATAACCTGTATACGCGGGCTACCCTATACTTGGTGACATTCTTCTATTATTCCGTCTTTATTATTCTGTTGGAATATCCTATCTGTGCATTTTACGCCGGAACTGATTCCGTCTTTATTATTCTGTTAGAATATCCTGTCTGTGCGTTTTACGCCAGACCTATTTCCGTCTTTATTATTATTCTGTTAGAATATCCTGTCTGTGCGTTTTACGCCGGACCTAATTCCGTCCTTATTAGTATTCTGTTGGAATAACCTGTCTATGCGAAGTACAGCATGCATGGTGATTTCGGTTGTTATTCCATTCTTTATTATTCTGTTGGAACATTCTGTCGGTGCGAATTTTGCCTGACCTAGTTCCGTTATTTAGTATTCTGTTGGAATAACCTGTCTATGTGAAGCAGCGCATACATGGTGATTTCTTTTGTTATTCCATTCTTTATTATACCCAGTTGGTTAAAGTTTTGACTTCTATACTCCATGAAATTAGTGGAATATCCTTGATATTTGCGCTTCATCCAGTATTTTTTCTTGGAAATATTCTTCTGAGCATTCTTGAATTTTACTCTACAAAGCAGTATCATGTTGATAATTTGGACATTATTAGTTCCTGGATAAATTAATTCTTGAACTTGTTTTTATTAAATTCTTATATCATTGTCGTCATCCTCATGTTTATATTTTTTTTGAAAGTCATCTGTGGCATGTAGTGCATAGATGGACTTGGTATGATTATGACCGGGGATTATTCGGTGTAATCATGACCGTAATGTTACAAATGATGTGGTAAAAGTCCTCATTGGCCCATAGTGCATTGATGGACAGTTGTTGGCATGATCATGACCATTAATGAATACAAAAATATTCTTGGCCTGTAGTGCATGGATAATTGTGGTCGTGATACTAAAGAATATCCTTGGCCGTAGTGCAGAGGTGATTCGATGATGTGAATTATTTATTAAGCTGAGTCTCAGCGATAAAAGTCATGAAAAACCTTTTAAATCATAGAAGATAATAGATTTTATTCTCTACTTGACTCTTCTAATGGAATGCTTGTTCCGCCGCAGTTAAACTTGATGTTTATTATATTTTATCAGTTTAACACTCTTGAAGGCTAATGATAATTAATTCTGCATTATCTTAGTCATAATATTTCTTACTAGGCTAGTTGAGCTAACCCTTTCTTTCACTGTTCACTTCAGGAAATGAGAACGTAGCTGGGACGAGTCGGGGAACGGAGTGATGGTCCGAACGATAGTATTAGCTAGTAGTCCTCACTATTCTGTTAAATAGTGTGACAATAAATATAATGAGGACTTATTCTGAGAGTGGATATTGTCTAGAAGACAGTATTTGTATTAAAATTCACAGCTCTCTTGTTGTATATTAAAGATTGTATTTGTATTCTGTACCATGTATTTGGCGACTCAGAATAGGTGATATATACCAATTTTGGGGGCGTCACAGTTGGTATCAAAGCTTAGGGATATGATCCCTGGCTAAGATGTGAGACTAAAACTAGGAGGGGAGAGACGGGGAATTCCTTCACTAGTATGACCTACATAAGTTTATTTAGTATTTAATTGGTCGGTCAAAGTATATGGATAATATGTTATATGTTAATTATCCTTTATTTTGTGACAGTATCTGAAAATGACATCCGAGAATGTTGAGAATAGCAATGGAGCTCAAGAGACCGTTGAGTCTCCACATATCAATAATCAGGAGAATGTGCATCAGGAAGGCGACAATCCTCATGCAAACAACAACATTGACCAAATGATGAATGATGGATTGTTCAGAGGCTTTATGCAATTCATACAACATCAGGCGAGAGCGGCTCCTGTCCAAAATGTAGGTGGAAACACTGGAAACTCTCGGACGGTCATCGCTAAACAATTTAAGGAGCTGGGACCATCGGAGTTTATTGGAGAGCCAAAACCACTTAAGGCGGAAGCATGCATAAAGAAGATCACCAAGATATTTGATGTCTTGGGATGCTCCGAGGAGAAAAAGGTTCCCTTCGCCACCTTCATATTGCATGAAGAGGCAGATTACTGGTAGGAATTTGTAAAACGTACCCAGCCTGACGCACTCAAGATGTCTTGGGAGAAGTTCCAAGAGCTATTCAACGACAAGTACTTTCCCGAGAGTATTCGTCACATGAAAGAAGTGGAGTTTATCAAATTGGAATAAAACAATATGACCGTGTCATAATACGAGGCTAAATTTGAGGAGTTATCCCGGTTTGCATCCCATTTGGTCGATAATGAGGAACGAATGACGCGAATATTTTTAAGAGGTTTGAAATCGGAGATATGTCAATATCTTATTTCTCATAAACTTTGTTTGTACTCAGATGTTGTAAATAGGGCTCAGTTATTGGAGCGCGATAACGAGTCAACGCAACCTAGAAAAAGCCGCCGACAACATGAAAATACCAGTGGTATCAGTCATCGAAACGGTGACAACAAACGTGGAGGGAATCAACATGCCAAAAACGGTAACCACTTCGGTGGTAATCATGGCCAAGACAGTAAAAATGGGCATTTCAAGAAAAGGAGATTCAACAATGATGGAAGGACGTCAGCACCAGCACCTGTTGTTAAGGAAGGAGAACGACCACCTATCATATGCTTCAAATGCGGAAGGGAGGGACACATCAGTCCAAACTGCGTGATGCCTTCCAAAGCATGTTATAATTATGGAAGAGAAGGTCACTTAGCCCGATTTTGACGTTCACTGAAGACAAGTTCAGCCAGGATGGAGGCATTAAAGGCCGTCCCAGAAAAGTCAAAGCCGGTAGTGCAAGAGAGAGCGTTTGTTGTGACCTCCCAGAAAGCAAGGAACCCGAATGAGGTCATCACGGGTAAGCTTATCATAAACTCTAGCGAAGTCTATACCTTATTTGATACCGGTTCTACCCATTCTTTTATTTCTCCTACTTGTGCTCAATGATTAAATTTGACTCCGGAGAAATTAGACTTTGACTTATCAGTAGAAACTTCGTTGGGAGAAACCTTCATTACATCCACTGTTTATAAGTCTTGTTTGGTTCTAATCGGTACCCTCACATTACCTGTCGGTCTTATTTCATTAAAAATACTTGCATTTGATGTGATTCTAGGGATTGATTGGTTAACTACTCATCATGCTAAAATTGATTGTTTTCATAAGGTTGCTAGCTTTCATATTTCTAATCAACCTATTATGAGAATTCAAGCAACCAAACCATTAAAATCAATCATGGTAATCTCAAGCCATAAAGCTATTCGTTTATTGAAAAATGGATGTCAAGCTTTCTTAGCCCACGTCACAGATCTAAACAAAAATACGTCAGTTTTGAATGAAATTTCTATTGTTAATGAATTTCCTAACGTATTCCCTGAAGAACTTCTTGGCCTACCCCCAGAGCCTGAAATTGAATTTTGTATCGACCTTGAACCCGGTACAAAACCCATTTCCAAAGCCCTATATCGAATGGCTCCTATTGAACTTCAGGAGTTAAAGACTAAACTGTAGGAATTGTTAGACATTGGCTTTATTCGTCCAAGTACTTCTCCTTGGGGTGCTCCTGTTCTATTCGTGAAGAAGAAAGATAGGAGTATGCGACTTTGTATTGATTATCGGGAGTTAAATCATGTCACCATCGAAAATAGGTATCCATTGCCACGTATTGATGACCTGTTTGACCAGTTGCAAGGAGCCAAATTATTTTCAAAGATTGATCTTCGTTCCGGATATCACCAATTGAAGATTAGAACCGATGACATTCTAAAGACGACTTTCAGAACTAGGTACGGGCATTATGAATTCTTAGTCATGTCCTTTGGATTGACTAATGCTCCTGCTGCCTTCATGGATATGATGAACCGAGTATTCAAGGAATATTTGGATCACTTTGTGGTCGTCTTTATTGATGACATCCTTATTTATTCCAAAAGTCGTGAAGATCATGAGCAACACTTGAAGCTGATACTCCAAAAGCTTCGTGAATACAAGCTTTATGCCAAGTTGAAGAAATATGAGTTTTGGCTTGAGGAAGTAGCATTCCTTGGGCACGTGGTATCAAGTCATGGAATTTCTATTGACCCAGTAAAGATTGAAGCTATTCAAAGCTGGGAGTAACCTAAATCAGTGACCGAAGTACGAAGCTTTCTCGGCTTAGCTGGTTATTATCGGAGATTCGTGGAAGGATTTTCTTGAATAGCAACTCCATTAACTCAACTGACTCAAAAAGATACAAAGTTCGGTTTGAGCGAAGAATGTGAGAAGAGTTTTCAAGAACTCAAGAGGAGACTCATTTCAGCACCTGTTCTGACAATACCATCTGGTTCGGAGGGATTTGTCATCTACTGTGATGTTTCGGGCAAAGGGTTAAGATGTGTTTTCATGCAACATGGGAAAGTCATATCCTATGCCTCACGACAACTCAAAGAATGTGAGAGGAATTATCCTACTCATGACCTAGAGTTAGCAGCTGTTGTCTTCGCACTTAAAATTTGGAGGCATTACTTGTTTGGGGAGAAGGTGGAGATCTTTACGGATCATAAAAGCCTCAAATATTTCTTCACTTAAAAGGAACTCAATATGCGACAACGACGTTGGCTTGAACTGTTGAAAGATTATGATCATACCATCCAATACCATCCTGGAAAAGCGAACGTGGTAGCTGACGCATTGAGTAGAAGATCATATGCAAGTACGAGTACAATATTGTCAACACAAAGGCCCATTTTGTGTGACTTGCAAAGGATGGAGGTAGAGTTAAAGACTCCAGGGACCCAATTTATGATGGCGAATATACGAGTAGAACCGACTTTAATTGATAAAGTTAAAGCTGCTCAAGCTACAGACCTGGAGTTGATGCGTATCAGGAAGAAAGTGCAAGAAGGTGCTATGCCGGAAGCAAGAATCGATGAAGAAAGAATACTTCAAGTCAACTCCAGACTTTGTGTTCCTAACGACCCTGCTTTAAAGTATAAAATCATGATGGAGGCGCACAACACACCGTTTGCAATCCATCATGGGAGTACCAAAATGTATCATGATCTTCGACATACATTTTGGTGGGGCAATATGAAGAGAGAGATAGCGCTGTTTATCTCAAGGTGTCTAACGTGTCAACTAGTCAAGGCGGAGCATCAAGTACCAAAAGGTCCATTGCAACCACTTGAAATTCCAAAATGGAAGTGGGAGCATATTACCATGGATTTCGTTACCGGTCTTCCTAAGGTTTCTCAAGGTATAGATGCGATTTGGGTCATTGTTGATAGATTGACCAAGTCTTCTCATTTTTACCGATACGAGAAACTTATACACTTGAACGTCTTACTCGTATGTACATAAACGAGATTGTAAGACTGCATGGTATGCCAGTATCAATAGTTTCTGATCGAGACCCACGATTCACTTCACGATTTTGGGTAGGTTTGCAGAAAGCTATGGGCACAGATTTACGATTTAGCTCGGCATATCATCCTCAGACGGACGGATAGTCGGAGAGGACTATTCAAACTCTCTAAGATCTACTAAGACTATGTGTCCTTGATTTCAAGGGAAGTTGGGACAAGTTCTTACCATTGGTGGAGTTATCCTACAACAACAGTTATCAAGCAAGTATTGGCATGGCTCCATTCGAAGCGTTGTATGAAAGAAAGTGTCGTTCTCCAGTATGCTGGGATGAGGTGGGAGAAGCAATGTTGTTGGGACCGGAGTTGGTACGTATGACTACAGAAAAGATTCAAACGATCCGGCAACGTATAAAAACCTAACAAGATCGACAAAAGAGTTATGCTGATCTTCATCGAAAGGATGTGGAATTCGATATAGGAGATCATGTGTTGTTACGTGTTGCTCCATGAAAAGGAGTTACGAGATTTGGAAAGAGAGAAAAGCTCAATCCTTGATTCATCGACCCATTTTTAATCCTCGATCGAGTAGGAACTGTGGCCTATAGACTCGCTTTACAGCCAAGTATGTCTCGTGTTCATAACGTTTTTCACATATCCATGCTACGTAAATATGTGGAAGACCCGAACCACATTATTGAGTTAGAACCGGACGAAATAGCGAAAGATTTGACGTATAAAGAGGTTCTTGTTCAAATCTTGGATAAGAAGGAACATATTCTACGCACCAAGGTTATACCTCAAGTCAAAGTTTTGTGGAGAAACCACGATGTTAAGGAAATGACTTGGGAGTTAGAATCTGAAATGAAATCAAGGTATCCTTACCTATTCAATATACCAGGTACGTACCCTAATTTTGAGGGCGAAATTTCATAAGAAGGTGAGATTGTAAAACCCCAACTTTTTGAATAAAGATGAATTTTCGATAAATATTATTTTTGAATATTATGGAGTGAAATTGATATAATGTTATAGTTGTGGGTAATATTTATAAATTTTTCAAAGTACGCAAGTTGTTATATAATATTCGATTGGTCGGGGAATATTCGTTTTAACAGGGAATATTCGTACAACGGCACAATCATTGGTGGACCCCACAACGGAATTATTGTCGGATTGAGAAAACGACAAAAATACTTTATGAAAATAGTGGCGAAAGTTTTACCGTTAACTGTTGAAACACCTGGTGTTAAAAATACAGAAATACGCGTGGTTGCATAGTAGCACACGATATTAATTATTGATGCTTACGTGATAAGTCACTCAGTTTTGTTCGTATTATTAATGTAATAATACAGAAAATCTTTTTATATTAAATAGAATACTTTTATAATGTTATTCTATAAATAGAATATATTATATTCTATTATGCATAGTATTGCATAGTGTCTGTATAGTATTTTGTATAGTAAAATCTTTTTATATAAAACAGAATACTTTTATAAAGTTATCTGTTTTATTAGACAATAATTAGAATATATTATATTTTATTATGCATAGTGTTTGCATAGTGCCTGTATAGTGTTTGTATAGTAAAATCTTTTATAAAGTTATTCGTTTTATTAGATTATAAATAGAATATATTATATTTTATTTAAAAGATTTTGCTTTAAATATGGACCGTCAGATTAAAGTAAATCAATCTGGACCGTTCATGAGTTAGTTACTATGCAGTCCATTTTTCTATAAATAGAAGCTCATTCCTTCATTATTTTCTTACGAATTCACTAAAACTCTAGAGATATAAACTATAAAGAGAAAGAAGAAAGTATTCTACTACTTCACAACTTATATATCCAGTACTCTTCTTCTTAAGGTATGGAATATTATTTATTGTACTCGTAAGGGGTGTTATTCTTTTGTATTCATGAAGAGAACTTATGTTATTCCATTCTTTATTATTCTGTTGGAATAACCTGTATACGCGGGCTACCCTATACTTGGTGACATTCTTCTATTATTCCGTCTTTATTATTCTGTTGGAATATCCTATCTGTGCGTTTTACGCCGGACCTGATTCCGTCTTTATTATTCTGTTAGAATATCCTGTCTGTGCGTTTTACGCCAGACCTATTTCCGTCTTTACTATTATTCTGTTGGAATATCCTGTCTGTGCGTTTTACGCCGGACCTAATTCCGTCCTTATTAGTATTCTGTTGGAATAACCTATCTATGCGAAGTACAGCATGCATGGTGATTTCGATTGTTATTCCATTCTTTATTATTCTGTTGGAACATCATGTAGGTACGAATTTCGCCTGACCTAGTTCCGTTATTAAGTATTCTGTTGGAATAACCTGTCTATGTGAAGCAGCGCATACATGGTGATTTCTTTTGTTATTCCATTCTTTATTATACCCAGTTGGTTAAAGTTTTGACTTCTACACTCCATAAAATTAGTGGAATATCCTTGATATTTGCGCTTCATCCAGTATCTTTTCATGGAAATATTCTTCTGAGCATTCTTGAATTTTACTCTACAAAGCAGTATCATGTTGACAATTTGGACATTATTAGTTCCTGGATAAATTAATTCTTGAACTTGTTTTATTGAATTCTTATATCATTGTCGTCATCCTCATGTTTATATTTTTTTTGAATGTCATCTGTGGCATGTAGTGCATAGATGGACTTGGTATGATTATGACCAGGGATTATTCGGTGTAATCATGACCGTAATGTTACAAATGATGTGGTAAAAGTCCTCATTGGCCCGTAGTGCATTGATGGACAGTTGTTGGCATGATCATGACCATTAATGAATACACAAATATTCTTGGCCCGTAGTGCATTTATAATTGTGGTCGTGATACTAAAGAATATCATTGGCCGTAGTGCAGGGGTGATTCGGTGATGTGAATTATTTATTAAGCTGAGTCTCAGCGATAAAAGTCATGAAAAACCTTTTAAATCATAGAAGATAGTAGATTTTATTCTCTACTTGACTCTTCTAATGGATTGCTTGTTCCGCTGCAGTTAAACTTGATGTTTGTTATATTTTATCCGTTTAACACTGTTGAAGGCTAATGATAATTTATTCTGTAATATTTCTTACTGGGCTAGTTGAGCTCACCCTTTCTTTCATTGTTCACTTCAGGAAATGAGAACGTAGCTGGGACGAGTCGGGGAATGGAGTGATGGTCCGGATAATAGTATTAGCTAGTAGTCCTCACTATTCTGTTAAATAGTGTGACAATAAATGTAATGAGGACTTATTCTGAGAGTGGATATTGTCTAGAAGACAGTGTTTGTAATAAAATTCACAGCTCTCTTGTTGTATATTAAAGATTGTATTTGTATTATGTTCCATGTATTTGGCGACTCAGAATAGGTTATGTATACCTATTTTGGGGGCGTCACAAGACACTTATCACATACTGCAACAGTTCCATACTGTGGAGTGGTATCCAGATATTGAACGACTTTATCTACTTCCTCATCCTTCACATTTGAATTTTTAGCAACGATACTTTTCAATGGTTCACAATCCACTATACTCTACACTTCATCATTTACGACCCGGTTCACCACATCAACCCGGAAGCATTCTTCTGCATCTGTTGGGAACTTCATTGCCTTAAAGACGTTAAAGGTCACCTCCTGATCATGTACACGCATCGTGAGTTCCCCTTTTTGTACATCTATCGAAGTCCTGCCTGTGGCTAAGAATGGTTTCCCCAGTATAATTGGTATACTTTTATCTTCCTCGTAATCCAGAATTATGAAGTCAACCAGAAAGATAAATTTGTCCACCTTCACTAATACATCTTCAACAATTCCCTGTGGATACGTGATTGATCTATCAGCTACCTGCAAAGAAATATTTGTTGGCCTTGGATCCGGTAATCCCAATTGATTGAACAATGATAAAGGCATCAAATTTATGCTCGCTCCAAGATCACACAAACATTTTTCAAAATTCATCTTCCCGATTGTGCACGGGATTGTGAAACTGCCCGGATCCTTCAGCTTCGGAGGTAACTTCTGCTGAAGTGCTGCACTGCATTCTTCTATCAAGGCTACTGTCTCAAATTCCTCTAATATTCTCTTCCTTGACAATATACCCTTCATAAACTTTGCATAGCTTGGCATTTGTTCCAATGCCTCGGCGAACGGTATGTTGATCTGCAGCTTTTTGAATACCTCCAAGAATTTGTTGAACTGTTTGTCTTCCTTCTGTTTGATTAACCTTTGCAGATACAACACTTGAGGGTGACTTGGTGGTTCTAGACTCTTGACCTTCTCCTCAAATTTGTTTTTGTCTTTCTCTTCCTGTTGTTCCTCAAACTTTTCTAGATTTTCCTTCTCTTCAGTGGCTGGCTCCTCTGCCTCGCGCGGTCGCGCGACTTTCTTTGTACAATTGGGCGCGGGCGCACGACTTACAGTACCTGACAAATCTTTCACATATCTCAATTTGATCGCTTGACATTGTTCCTTCCCATCTCTTCTATGATTTGTCTCTGTGTTACTTGGCAGTGCACCATGGGGCCTGTTTGTAAGAAAGTTCGCAATCTGCTCCATCTGAGTTTCCAAATTCTTAATAGCCACCGCTTGGCTTTTGATCATAACTTCTTTATTTGCCATGTATTTCATCATCATCTCCTCCATTTCTGATTTCTTTTCTTGCTAGGGTGCAGCTGGAGTGTGATGTTGTTGTTGTTGAGAAAATCCCGGCGGAAAAGGCGGTTTAGGATTAAACTGTGGCTGTGCTGGTTGTCTCTGAAACTGATTATTTGGTTGAAACTGATTCTGCTGATTCCCTTGGTTATTTGACCAACTGAAGTTTGGATTATTTTGGTTGTTGGGGTGGTATGTGTTCTGAAACTGACCTTGGTCTTTTCTGTAGTTGTTCACATACTACACTGACTCTGAGCTGATAGCACATTGATCCGTCGAGTGTGACCCCGCACAAATCTCACATACGAAGGCAACCGTCTTTGGTTTACCTTCTGCCAAAGTATCTATCTTCTTTTCCATGGCTGCCATCTGTGCTAACAACTGAGTAATAACATCTACCTCCAACACACCTGCAACTTTGGGTTGTGGCATCCAAGATGTAGGATTTTGAAAATTGTTCGATGCCATTGTCTCGATAAGGTTATTGGCTTCTTCGTAGCTTTTTGCCCATAATGCACCTCCTGCAGCTGCATCTACAATCGGTCTCGACTGCCATCCCAATCCGTTGTAAAATGTGTTGATTACCATCTAATCTAGCATACCGTGATGTGGACACTTCCTCAGCATTTCTTTGTATCTCTCACATGCTTCATATAAGGACTCACCTTGTTGTTGCTCAAACTAAGGGATAGCTGTCCTCATCTTTGCAGTCTTAGCCATTGGGAAGAACTTCTGTGCTAAGTCCTCTCATGTAGTTATAGATCCTGCTGGCAAAGAATGAAGCCAACTTCTTACTTTATCCCTCAATGAGAATGGGAATAGCCTAAGTCTGATAGCATCCTCTGTCACACCGTTGTATCTGAATGTATCACAGATTTCAATGAAACTCAACAGGTGTTCATTCGGATCATCTGTAGCGGCACCCCCAAACTGCACCGAATTTTGTACCATCTGAATAGTGCCCGTTTTTATCTCGAATGTATTGGCTGCTATCACTAGTCTGACGATGCTAGACTGTAGTCCATTAATATTGGGCATGGAATATTCCTTCAGAGCCCTATGCTCCTCTTTTTGTTCTTCTCCTCGTGCCTCGGCTGCTATGTTAGCTGTCGTATTTTCTAACCGTGCTTGTAAATTTCTACGAATACTCGCTTTCCAACCTCTCCTGTTTATGTTATCTTGAACAGGTGTTAAGTCAGGGTTGGATGACCGCATGCGCATAAAAATTTATCCAAATTCCTGAAAAAAAAACTAAAATGAGATAAGACTAGAATTATCTAAGTCATACAAATAGCTTAACACTAATGATAATAATACTAAATTAAACGCCTTTTCCCGGCAACGGCGCCAAAAACTTGTTGCCTTTTTTTTAGTCTTAACAAAAGAGCTCTAACTCATTCAAGCATACATGTGTCAACAAGAAATACAGAGCAAGTAAAGTATCGATCCCACAGAGAGAGTTGTTTAATTTAAATCACTATGCATTAATTAAATCACTATATAAATATGCTCAAACTAATAACTAAGATTGGTTTGTTACTTGAATCGCAAATAATAACTAAAACAATAATAACAACGGAATAAATCAAATCTGGAAATAATGGGATCCTAACTTCATTTAATATTTCATTTAATCACCACTATCCTGCATGACCTATTCACATATCACAGGAAAGTAGCCAAGAGCACTAAAAGAGTCATAGCCATTTTTCAATGCACTAAGACCTACTTACACAGCATCCACAGATGATAGACTCTATGTAATCATCAATATAACCAAAATCACTATATGTCTATGTGAAATTGTAACTATATTGAATTTAAGTACAAGCCCTTATTCTAACTCATACGGTGAAACAGTATATGTCTATTTGTTCACGAAATACATAAGCCATATAAAACAACCCCATATAGTTATACTATCATGGTTACAATCCATACTTGCATGTTCATTGTCAATTCCATACACGTACTGAAACGAATGGTGATCAAGCATTCATACATGCAAAACAACCACAATAGACATCCCATATGATATGCAAAACAGCTCAAGCAATCAAGCATGCAATCAAACTACATATTAAAATCCTTTAGAATCCTATAATGGAGTTTAGTTCATGATTGATCCAAAAGCCATTATGGGATCAAATCTAAACATGATTAATAAATAAACAATTAAAAGATGAAAGATAGAACAATCAAACCCAATTGCTGAATATAATTCAATATTCAAATCCTCATATGAATCCAGCAAATATTAATAATAATCCACTCTGGTAGAAAATCCCAAGAAGAAGTGGAAAATTAGAGTTTTGGCCTCCTTCTGTGTTGGAATCTCTCCCAGAGAGTAAACCCTAGTTACTCTGATGAAGATACGACAAAAGATCAAGATCCTCCTCTGACACCCGTCAGATATCATTTTTAATCAATCACAACCATTTTAATTAAAAATAAAATAAAATAAATCAGCAGCTTCAGACCTCACGCGCGGCCGCGCGCTCCTCCAACACACTCCTCGCGCGGGCGCGAGACTTGCAATAAGTCATGATGTCCAGCCGGGCTCTCATGCGGGCGTGCATCCCCTAAGCTTGTCATGCTCGCGGCCACGCAACTTGCAGTAGGTAGCATTGTCTGGCTGGGTACTCGCGCTGGCACGAGTCTCTAAGCTCATCCTGCCACGCGACTTGTAGTTGATGAATTCTGGTTCTACTCCTGAGTTTGGTTCTGCATTGTTGATGCTGCTACTGAAGTGTCCTATGTCCATTCATGCTCCACTCAATCCTCAGCCATGCATATCCCAGCTTTTGCCTCGCTTCATGCGTTCATTAGCTTCGTACCCTATAATACCACCAAATTAGGCTGATTCCTGCACTTATTCACCAAATGGAGTTTTAAGTATATGCAATGCAAACTAACATGAAATGAATCTAAAACATACTAAAATGTACTTGAGATGGGCATAGTTGGCATGAATTGGTACTCCATAAGTAGGTATAAAACCCACTTATCAGCTCTCAAGTTTTCTCTATGATTTTTGGGTGAGAGTGAAGGAGAAAACCCATGGTTTCTTCTTTCTCTTCTTCCTCTTCTTTCACTTTTTATTTTCTTCTCTCCTTCCTATTCTCTAATGGATGATCTCTCTCTCCTTTTCTCCTTCATGGTTGGGTGTGGGTGAGAGAAATAAAGAGAAATGCTTCTTTCTCTTGCCTTTCCTTAGCTAAATAATTTAGGAGATATAGAGTAGGTAAGCATTAATGGGAGTGGTTAGGAGTAGATAAGATTAGGTGAGGGTTAGGTGTCACCCATGTGCTGGAAATCCCAGTCACTTTAAGTCATGTGGGTCCTACTTTTATTTCCTCATTTTGCGTATTTAATCTCGTATTTAACTTTCGGACCCGAAAACTCAAATTTTTTATTTTATAATCAATTCCTACTAAATTCGACACTCCCTACGCCGTGGACACATTCATTTCTTCAAATTCATCTCCGAATATCAAGTTTGACTTTTCTCTAAAAAAATTCAATTATTGACTTTGACCAAAAAGTCAACCTCGACTCATTTTGTTTTTAGAGTCCATTCTTACTAATTTTGACGTTTCAGACTCAAATATCTTATCCGCGTCTTCAAATTTCACTCCTAACTCTGATTTTGAATTTTTTCCATAAAAATTTAACTGTTGACTTTGACCAAAAAACCAACCTTGATACATTTTGTGTTTACAACCTTATTTGATTAATCTTGACGCTCCGGGTTCAACCGAGTTGTCCGTGCTACAAAATTCTATCTCTAACTCAAATTTTGAGTTTTAACTTACTCCTTTATTATTATTATTATTATTATTATTATTATTATTATTATTATTATTATTATTATTATTATTATTATTATTATTATTGATCATATCAACTAATCATCTATTGATTATTATTCATTTCATTGATTTAATAGTACATAATTTAAATACTAGCATTCTTCAATTACCATAACCCTTAGGTTATTTAATTCTCATTCCTAATATATATAATATTAGACTAAATAGTTTTCTTTTTATTTCACTTTACATATAATAAATAAATATATACATATTTACAATATGTATTTATTTAATCACACACATGCTTCACATAAGTCATAATGTATTTATCCTTATTGATAAATAATTATTAAATTCATTTATTAGGCTAGACATTTGATTCATGTCTTATTAAAAATCTCTTTCCAATTCAATATCTTTGGGTTCTCTCACATTACCATTCAGGTTCAATTTTTATAAGATTATTAAAGTTAAGTTTTCCATTAATCTTGCATGATTAATTTATTTAACCTCTCTAAATATATATATGTGTGTGTGTGTGTATGTGTGTGTATATATATATATGTATATATATATATATATATATATATATATATATATATATATATGCTTATATATACTCATTCTCTTATCCTTATCACATCTCTTTATCATGCATATTATTATATAACTCTTAATCTTTTATTTTATAAGTTCTTATATATAATCCATTAGATCGAATAGCTAATTCAAAAACCTAGATTATTCAAACAACTTGTTGTTTCCCAACACAACAAGCTAGCATAACTAATACAGTAGCTAAATACAACTCAACAAACTGTTCACAAATTCAGCAAACCGAATTCACTAATTCTAAAATCTGAATAACTAATTCAGCAAACCGAATACATTAATTCAGCAAGCCAAACACATTACTTCAGCTAGCCGAACACATTAATTCAGCAAGCCGAATATAATAATTCAGCAAGCTAGATTCAAACTGCATTCCCTTTTTAAATCTTTTCCATATATCTCATTTCATAATCTGTTTCATTAATTTATATAAAGTTAAAAGTAACATAATACCTTATTTTTAACATACTTCCAAGTATAATTCCTCTCTAGGTTTTGAATTTTCATAACTCCTATTTTCTTTATATTCACTAAATTTTTAAACCGTATAGGTTTTTCTTAAAATTTGTAATAAATTCTCCATTTCCATTTTAGGTTTTAAACTTTAACTTTTAATTTAATCATTCAAGATCTTCTAAATTTTCGGGTTGTCACAGCTGTTAACTTCTGTCTGTCCTCGGGGTTGTCTCTGAAGTTGATTTGATCACCCACGGGGCTGTCTCCTGGGGTCTGATGATTTCTCAGGGTTGTCTTCGGAGTTTGACAGCTGTTGACTTCTGTCTATCCTAAGGGTTGTCTCTGAAGTTGATTTGATATCCCGCGGGGCTGTCTTCGAGGGTATGGTTTGATGATTTCTCGGTGTTGTCTCTGGAGGACTGGTCTGATGATCTCCCGGGGTTGTCTTCGGGGAATTGGTTTGATGATTTTGACTTCCAAGGTTGTCTATGGAAGATGAAAGACGTTTATGCTCTCCTGCATAGTTAGTAACAGGAAAGCAAAATTTCGAGTGTCTACATGGATTATGCTGGATGGTTGGATGATTTGAGATCTACAACAGGGTATGTGTTTACACTAGTAGGTGAACCGATTTGTTGGAGATCCATGGAATAATCTCTAGTGGCTCTATATATTACTAAAACTGAGTATATGGCATTGGTTGAGGCTGGGAAAGAAGCACTGTACTTAAAGGGTTTTGTGAATGAGTTGGGCATAGATCAAGGTGGAGTATAGTTGTATTGTGATAGTCAGGGTGCCCTTTATTTGGTAAAGCATCAAGTGTATCATGCAAGGACCAAGCATATTGACGTAAGGTTTCACAAAGTAAGAGATTTGATTGATATGGGTGATGTGATATTGGAAAAGTTACACATTTCTGAGAATGCAGCTGACATATTGACAAAGACTGTGACTGCAGACAAGTTCAAGCAGTGCTTGGACTTGGTTAATGTATCCAAATGTTAGTAAGAAGGATTCCCCCCCCCCCAAATCGATTAAAACAAGTGGCTTAACTTCTGAATGGGCGAGGTTATTCTCCAAGGTGGAGTTTGTTGAAACTTTTGGCTCATAATTGGAAAGTACATGAAAAAGGCTAAATGCAAAGCAGAGCGAAGCGGAGTGGAGTGAGGGAACGAAGCGACTGGACGGAGCGAAGCGAAGCGAAGCACTAGCCCATCAGGTTGTGAACCAAAGGTTGGGGGTGCGGTAAAGTACCAAGTTTTTGTAGGAGTAGCGCGGGGCACGTTGGTATAGGCTTATGAGTAGCGCGGGGCGCGCTACGCTCGGTAAAGGTTCTGCAGTACTGGAGCGGGGGCGCCAGTGACAGCCTAAAAGAGGCGCGAGGTGCGTCGGACAGAGCTAACAAGAGAGTATGGTGTTATAAGGGCATTATGGGTATTAGGCTATAATGTGAATTAGGGTTGGAATAAAAGTAGTCGTCATATATATACTCTCTATTGTAAAATCCTAGATAACTCAGTGAATAACAAAAGAAACACCGCTCCCGTGGACTACCCAAATTGGGGAACCACGTAAATCTCTATGTTATTTCTTTATTGTCGTGTGTGTGTGTGTGATCTAATTATAATAGTATAAGTATAAAACATTTCATACTTTTTTTATAAATATGTTCTTCTAGTCATATGCTGTCGGAATATGTTTATCGCAAGTCACTAAATGGTCGAAACCGACGAAAAGGTATAACATTGTATTTAAAAAATGTTTAAGGAGTTGAATTCAGTGGCGGGTCTACTTGAAGGGAGGGTAGCATAAGCAGTTGCCCCTGCTAGAATTAATATTTTTTTTAAGTATAAGGGCAGGATAAATATGTAAATTAATAAATTTGCCCCTGCTTGATGTTCAGCATATAGTAGATGGGGTATGCTCCTTTGCAAATGTAATTTTGTTTCTCTTTAATACATTTTAAATTTAGCAAAAACAAAACTAATGAAAGTGTTAAATTTGGAGCGGACAAAAAAAATTCATAAATCAATTCTAAATACAAGTACAAAAATCTTCTTTGTTTTAAAACTTGGTAAAATCTTAAAAGTATTTTTGTATAATTTTTGGTTTTGAATCTTTATCAACGTATGAACTGTGAAGGATTGTTTGATTCTAGTTTGATTTTTTTTTTTGGTTATTGATTTGGTTGACTGTGGTAACTATTTGTTTGGTCTGATTGAGTTTTTGCTTTTGGGTTGTTTGATCTTCGATAGAAAATGAAATCATTTTGGTTGAGTAGTTTATGTCTTTTATTGTGATATCTTATAATGATTTTGTCTTATTTTATATTGAGAAACGGAAAATGGAAAATGATTATGAGCCTTTAGCAACCTCTCATTTCTTGTTGTTATAATTACTTTATTTTCATGCATCTAACTAATGAACTCTGTATAATTTTTGGTGTTTTGAGTATAAAATTTGGATAGTTTATTTCCTTTATTTCAAGTAAAACTTACACCCTCTGTCCCATAGTTATAAGCTGATTTTTTTTGGCACATAGTTTAAGAAAATCAATTTAAATGACAATTTTTAACGAAAAATTTCCACATATACCCCTTAATATGGAATTAATGAATAAGTTAATTACTCCTTACTTATTACACCAGAACTCTCAACTTCATTGATTGACGTGTACTGACCATTAAAGTCCATAACCATAGAACTTTAACCAAAGAGAATACAACAACATTAAATGTGGTGATAAAAATAATGACATTGAATGTTGTTTCTTCAAAAAAAGAATAATGGTTGAATATTTATTATAAGGGCATAAAAGTAAAACAATGAACCAACTAAATTTTATAAATAGTAAGTAGCCTATATATTGAGACATCTCAAAATAAAAAATCAACATATAACTATGGGACGGAGGTAGTATAAAAAGATATCAAAATTAGTTTATGGTTTGAAATTAATTCATGGTTTTGTTTGAATATAGAAAGTAAGTTTGGTTTGAGACTTTAAGCGTTTAGAGAATTATTCAAATTGAACTATGACAAGTAACTGAAATAAGTTTCTAAATTACATCTAAATATTTTTTATTTGAAATTTCTTTTTTAATTTGAATTATATATAAATATTTATTACAATTTTTAAATATTATTATAATTACTTAATATTATAATTAGTTCAAATTTTATTTATTTAAATTGAATAAAAAAAATTAATTAAAATTCACCCCTGTTAGGAAAAATTCCTACATTGTCCTTGGGGTGGGTTGATTTCTAAACATATAAGTTAAAAACGAATAAAAATGAAGAAGTACAATTTTATCATTATCTCTTTATTAAGGGGTAGACACATAAATAAATATATTATTCATTTAACTATACTTATTTAGGGAGAAGGTCCAAAATTGCCCCTGACATTTATCGCGATGTCTACCGAGCACCTTATACTTTTTTTGTCCAAAAATACCCTTAACGTTACACTTTTTGGGTCATTCGTGCCCCTGTCGTTAACAAAAGACAAACGGGGTTAAAATTTCGCTGATGTGACAGAAACATGGAAGCTTAAAGAGAGAAGGTTCAAAAATGCCCCTGACACATGTAAACATGTCATTTAATCAAAACAAAAAATAAAAAAAAGCATAATATATTTACATCATTTAATCAAAATACTACAATTCAAATTATTTTTTTAACTAATCAAAACAACTAATTAAATAAAATAAGTTATATAACATATTTACATCATTTAATCAAAATACTAAAATTTAAAACATAACATATTTACATCAAATACTAATTAAAAAAAAACTAAAATACTAATTAAAAAAATACTAAAATACATAAAAAAATCAAATTAAAAAATAATAAAGACTAAAATTCAAATTATTTTGTTAATTAATCAAAACAACAAAAATTCAAATTACATCATTAAAAATACTAAAATCGTAATACTAAATACTAATTGATATAAAATTTTTAAATTACTAAAATCATAATACTAAATAATATTTTTAAAATTCAAAATACTAAATAATATTTTT
Source organism: Panax japonicus (assembly GCA_020205505.1). Taxonomy (NCBI): domain Eukaryota; kingdom Viridiplantae; phylum Streptophyta; class Magnoliopsida; order Apiales; family Araliaceae; genus Panax; species Panax japonicus. Next base: position 7,131,941 of record CM035111.1, on the reverse strand, counting down.
AATATTCAAAATACTAAATAATGTTATCAATTTTTTTTAACGCTAATATTTTTAATATTATTAAATAACGTTATCGAAATTAACGTTGAATATTACAAAATTAACGTTAATATTTTTAGTGTTTTGAAAATTCAACTAATATTTTTAGTATTTTGATGATTAACGTTAATATTTTTAAAATTCAAAATTTCAACTAATTCAAAATTTCAAAATAATTAACGTTAATTCAACTAAAATCTTCAAAAATTAATTGACATTAATATTATTTTACTAAATAACGTAAATTTTTTTGAATTTTTTGAATTTTTGAATATTTTAAAATTCAACTAATTACATCATCAAAAAATATTAACGTTTTTTAACATATCAACTAATATTAAAAAATATTAACGTTTTTTAATATCAAAAAATATTAATAAAATATTAACGTTTATTAATATTAAAAAATATTAATGTTTTTTAATATCAAAAAATTAACTTTTTTTAAAAAAATTAATTTAATTGGTTGTTTTGATTAGTTAACAAAATAATTTAAATTTTAGTATTTTGATTAAATGATGTAAATATGTTAAGCTTTTTTTTGAATTTTTTTATTTTTTTGATTAAATGACATATGTGTGTCAGGGGCATTTTTGAACCTTCTCCCTTAAAACCTCTATGTTTCTGTCACGTCAGCGAAATTTTAACCCCGTTTGTCTTTTGTTAACGGGCAAGGGCACGGATCATCCAAAAAGTGTAACGTTAAGGGTATTTTTGGACAAAAAAAAGTATAAAGTGTTCGTTAGACATCGTGATAAACGTTAGGGGCAATTTTTGATCTTCTGCCTACTTATTTACATCCTCTATAGTTAAATTTGATAGTAATAAAAATTATACTAATATATTTTTCGAAGAATATAGCACCTGTCATCCCCATTTTGGGTCGAAGGGTCAAAATTGCCCACCTACTCAAAATATAAACCCTAGACAACTAGCCGTTGAAGTAAAACGCAGTCGGCCTAACGTTCGAAATCCCTTTTTCCAGATTCCTATGTAAACCCACTCGATACATCCCATTTGCTTCAATTCATTATCGCCCCTAGAAACAGAAACCCTTATCCGCATCTTATTTTCTCTCTAGAATCCATTTCTGAAAGAGGAAGAAGAAGAAACCCACAATTGCTGTCTCTCTTCTTCTCTCTTTTATGCTCTGCGATCTCTTTCTGAACAGAAAATCTTGAGTTTCTGGCTCTTTAGATACAAGATTATGGCTACGATTAATAACAGCAACAACCAAGATAATAACAACCGGCCGGTGAATGTTGCTCCGGTGACAGCCGCAAAGCAACCTCTCCAAATAGCCAAGAGTGTGGATACCCAATCTGTCCTTAAAAGGTAGATTTTGCGATTTTTAAAAAAAAATTAATTCGCTTGTTTTTAGTTTATTGGTTGAATTGTTACTTTTTTTGATCGGGGTTCTTTTGAATTGGCCAATTTTTCTTTTATCAATCTCTAGATCCAATTTGATTATCTTGGGTTGGTTTCTGATATTCGATCTGTTCTTAAAAGTTTATATTTTTATTTTGCGTTTATTGTTTGATTTAATTGGGGGTTCTTAGTTTATAGGTTGAATTTTTGATTTATTGATCTGGGGTCTTTTCAATTGGCCAATTTTTCCTTTAATCAATCTCTAGATCCGATTTGATGAGAATTTGTGATTATTTTTATTTTAACTATAGATAAAGTCTGTGACTTTAGATCTTTAATAATGGTTCAGAGTTTCTAGTGCTTATTGTTGCTATTTTTTTCATTGATTCTCTCTTGATATTAGGAGTAGCATCTTTCAATTAAGTATTGAAAGTATAAAATCTGCTTCAGCTTATTTGATGTATTATTAATTTCACTTGTGAAGACGTGGAATTTCATTTTTTCTATACAAGTAATTTTCAGATAGTTTGGTTTCTAATTTGACTTTTTTTTCTCTGTTTCTATGCAACAGGCTGCAATCTGAACTGATGGCTCTAATGGTAAGAACTAGAACTATATTCTCAAATTTTATTTTATTTAATTAGTAATATGTTAATTGTTTACTAAACTTAATTTTGAAGTATTTTTGGTTCCTTAATTTTGCGTGTATGACTGTTTAGATGAGTGGTGATTCTGGGATTTCTGCCTTCCCTGAGGAAGATAACATATTTTGCTGGAAAGGAACGATTACTGGAAGCAAAGATACGGTGTTTGAAGGAACAGAATATAAGCTATTCCTTTCCTTTCCAACGGATTATCCGTTCAAACCTCCAAAGGTGAAATTCGAGACAGGTTGCTTCCATCCCAATGTAGATTTGTATGGGAATATATGCTTGGACATTCTTCAGGTGATTATAATGCTGATTACAACACTTTTGGTATACTTGCATTGTTTTTTTTTTCATTTTTAAAGGATAACTTACTTGTTTAAACTTGTAGGATAAATGGTCATCTGCTTATGATGTGAGGACTATACTGATTTCTATCCAGAGTCTTCTCGGAGGTATGTGTTTTTTTTTTTGCAACATTGTTTGAGAATAGCAGCATTTTCTTAATATTTGGATTCTTACCGTTGGATGATGACGTTTTTTTCTGCTATATAATTTAGAACCAAACACAAGCTCACCTTTGAACAACCAAGCAGCAGCACTTTGGGAAAATCAAGAAGGTAAAATATTTCATTAGTTTTTTTTCCTTTACTTTTCGTCCTTCTGCCAAGTTAAGATTAGTTTCTGAAACGCTGTTCTTTTTTTGTGTTGTGCAGAATACAGGAAGATGGTGGAGAAGTTATACAAGCCTACTCCATAGCTTTTAGGTGTAACTCTCTGGTGGGGAAGAAGGATTAAAGGAGATTGTTGTTTAATAGGCATGCTGTATTTGTCTATTTTTTCCCCTTTTTTACTTCTTTGATTATTGTGTCTTATAGAAATGGATATTCATGGCAAATGGCATTCTTAGGCAAATGAATTATTACTATGAGTTTTTGAAGCTCAAGATGATTCTTTTTTACCTTCTTTTAATTTACATTGAAAATGATGTTATTTTCAACCGACAGAAAATAGTACAAAGAAATATTACTCCCTACATTCCAAAATTACAAATACATTTAATAATAAAAAATTACAGATCTGGTTATTAAGAAGTTAACTTCATGATAAGTTGGTCAATTGACATGCGTATCGATATTGTATTGGTCAATTAGTCAATTGGTCAAAGTTAACTTTATGCTAACCATTTCCTAAAATTACCATTTAGTAAACAAGGGTGTTTATTTAGAGCTTAATGGGTCTGAATGACCTAAAATCGAATCATCCATTAAGAGTGTTTGTTTGTAAATTTTGAAATCTGAATTGGGATGAATACATCTGAGCGATTCTTTTAAAAAAATTTGGTTGAATCAACTGAATAATGTTGTTTTACCCAAATAGCCTCGCTGCTCTCGTTTCGATCTCTAACGCCTCTCTGTATCACTGCTCCATCGCCCTAATTTGATCTCTGTTTCTTCCTGTATATGGTGGGTATGTGATTCAGATTAATAGTTATAAAAATGCTATTAGTTTTAATTTGTTTCTTCATGTATCTTGAATTTTAATATTGGGAACAAGGGTTACTGAATGTTAGCAATTTGTTGTTGCTACTATTTAGCAAAAAGAACAGCCTAAATTATTTTTCCAACGATTTTAAGATTTGGGTTGGTAGCTTTGTTGTAACAACTGAAAATTTAATTCAAGTTTAGCTGTATTTTATGGGCTTTTCATAGGCCTCGCTGGAAGTTTACTGATTTTATTGTAATCTTCTGAGATTTTAACTGTAAATAAGCTTTATTGTGTTGTTTGCATAGCGCTTAACTGATAGTGAAGTGATAGTATGAAATGGTGAATATGGGTTGGTTTGGATAGATTTGATCAATTTTATTTTAATATAATGTAAAGGATTGTAATTGATGGATGGAGTTCTCATAACTTTTGTGTGAGCCTTTTTGAGATGTCGTAGACTACTTCATACTGCATAAGCAACCTATATCTATTTTGATCAGGGCTTTTGTGGGTACTGTTCTAGAAAGGAAAAACATACTATATCATCTACTGCTTCTGCATTAAATGAACCACCAGTGCAATAACTGATAACTGCAGCCCAAGAAAATTCCAAAATGAAAGTGAATTCCCTATTGAAGAGAATTGCAACTAAAGATGATATTCCTGACAAGCTACTGTCCAATGTTGATACAATTTGAATTATTTTACTGATGATAGAATTGAGACAATTGACCCAAAAAGTATGTTTGTTTATAGTAGATTTGTTTATTGTTAGGATTAGAATCTCTAAATTCATCCTTTTATTTGTGTTAGGCATGGAACAATCGGGTGAAACTCAAAATTAGGAAATCAAGAGGGAGTTGGAGAAATGAAAGTGTAATGAAAACTTTTGTTGAAGCATGTATTAGCGAGGTTACGGAAAATGGTAGGCTAGGCGATAGTCTTAAGTCGTACTCATGGCCAAAAGTGGAAGAAATACTTAAAAGCTCCCACAATTTTATTGTAGATTATAAGCAAATGAAATTATGATTATATAAAGGAAAAATATACCGCATGGTGTCAACTCAAAAGAAAGCCTGAAAATCATTATGATCCCACAACTAACACGTTCAACTTCACGGATGAGGAATGGGAGCTAGAGTCAAAGGTTACGTAACTACTTTTTTAAGTTAACCATAAAAACTTTTAAATTATTAAACATGTGAATAACATGTTGGGTATGATTTTTGGATACAGGAAAATAAACATGTTGAAACCTTTGAGTTTTCCTAATATTTGCACTCAACTCTATGGTGGAGCTGCTACAGGGATTGATAGTTGGGACCTAGCTCTAAAAATAGGACCGTTAAACCTAATAAGGATTTGAAAATTCTTTGTATCGAAGATATTCCTTTTAGTACTCGAGCTCAAGAGTCCTCGAACCCACCTCATAATCAATCAACTTTGGGTACCCAATCACATGCTTCTACTCCCAACTTTGAAGGACAAAGGACAAAGGCCAAAGAAAAAAGCAAAGAATTCAACAAAGAAATCTAATAACTTCGAAATAGAGGAAGAGATGTGCAAGGCCTTAAAGCCCATTAATTATGAATAATAATAGTGGACCTTCCTTGAAGGAGTGCAAAGATAAATTAAATCGTCGTGGGTGGGGGGAGGGGGATCACAAAATCCATTGCACAAAATGGCACTTGGGATATTTTGTGAGTGCAAGTTATTGCAAACAATGGATGCTCCTAGAGGACGATCGATGAGAATGAAGCTTGGATTGAAATTGTTTCACGTAAGTTGGGATTTGTAATCTAGTTAAATATTGGGTTCTTTACAGAAATATACAATAATTAGAAAGTAATTACACCATTAGTGCATCAACAAAATAATTATAAAAATAGTGTAATTAGGACTCATATTACAAAATAGTACAATTCACATTAATAAGGAAACCTAAAATCAAGAAGAAATAACTGTCATAATTAATAATTCAAATTCAAATATTTGGGATCTAACAATAAAAACAAATTCAAATTCAAAATAATAATTCAAATATTCAAATTCAAATCTTCATCTCCCTTTCCATATTTTCTCTCCTTTGTAACTAAGAAATTCCATCTAGCTCGTTCATGGTGTATGTGTAGCAGATCTGAATCTGCATCTTTCATTCTCTAAAATAACTTCATATTTCTCTCCAATACTTGATTTGTGTATTGATATATGAAAGACTTTTTCACATTCTGCAACCAATGTAACAAAATTATCAACTATTCGCAATCACCATATGGTAAATAGCCAGACAAAACACGAACAACCAAAACAAAATAAATAGAAGAAGAAGAAGAAGTCGGAGTTACTAAACCAGCAAGAACAGATTCAAAACGAATTCGGAGTAGTCGAACAAAGAGAAAATCACGAATAATTTTTTTTATGAATATTTGTTTACCCAAAAAAACTAAAATGGTTACCTTTGTATGAAGGTTTGGCTACCAACTGCACCATATTCAAAATAATTTTATTTTTAAAAGTTTATTTAAAAGTAACTAATAGCTACATAAATGGAAACTTAGACATGGCATTTCGGATACCATCTACACGTAACATTTGGAAATTGTTCTTAATTTTTTTTATTATTAATTGATAACCCAATAAAACTGAATTGGTTACTTTTTTATGAAGGTTTGGCTACCAACTTATGAATAACATTTTAAAAATAAAATTATTATGAATATGGTGCAGTTGGTAGCCAAACCTTCGTACAAAAGTAATAATTTTAATTTTTGTGGGTAACAGAATATTCATAAAAAATAAATTAAAAAGCCATAAATTGCAATAGAAAACATAACATGACAATCCCTTATGCGTGGCCCAACTTGGATAAATGTTTTAGGTGTGGACAACCTGGGCACAACTTTAATCAATGTTCTAAAAGAGGCGGCGTGAATTTGATGGAGGCAGAGAATAAAGAATGTGAACTGCAAGAAGATGAACAAAGAGAAACTTCTCATGGTATGATAATGTTGGAGTGATGATGGCGATAGGCTTTCTCTTGTTGTGAGAAAGATACTTATGGCCCCGAAACATGATGAGTACTCTCAAAGGAATAATATCTTCAAAACTCGATGCACTATTCATGGGAAGGTATGTGATTCAATTTTTGATAGTGGCAACACTGAAAATATTGTGTCTAGGTTAATGGTTAACAAGTTGGGACTGTCCAGGTTAATGGTGGAGGAGGGCGTTAATGGTGGAGGAGGGCGGAAGAGAAGACTGACAAGGGCGGAGGAGGCGTGATTTTTATTAAGGAAAGAGAAGGTGTGCTATATAATTTACTTATTAATTACTTAATTTAATAAGTAAATCAATACTAATCCCCTAAATTAAGTAATTCTAATTGCATACTAATTACCTAAATTAAGGAATCCTAATTGCACTAATATATATTGTAAATAAATATAAAAATGTATTAATTGAGTAAATATTTTATGAGTACACTATTGTTGTAATTATTTTTAAAAATGTAATAGAATATGTAATTGTCCCTTAAATATTTATTGTTGGATGATTTTAACCATGGATCGATGGCCAAAACTTATTATTTTGGGTGCAAATGGTTAATTTTTTGATATTTGGCCATAAATTTTGTATAAACTTGTTACTTTTGGTATATATTTATTTAGTAATTTTATCTGTTCAAACTATGTTTCTTGTTGTTTCTACTTTGATTTGTCTTCTATAGTCTATGTGTATGGCTTTCATTTCAAAATAATATTTACTGATTATTGTAATAAAATTCTCAATAATTTTAATTAACATAATAATTATTAATGTAAAAAAAATTTTAAAGTGCCTATAATCACAAAATTAATGTTTTTAATACTCAAATTAGTCACATCAATTAAAAAATTTAGTTTCAAATTTGGGTCTTAAAAATTAAATTAAGACTCTTTTAGTATAATAGAAATTAAGATTTTAGTGAAACTATAATTTCAAAAATAGGTCGACCTAGATTCGACACATAACCATTTAAATCCAAACCACATAACCCATATTAAATATAGGTAATATGGGCTTGGTTTCAAAATCAACCCAAACCTATTTTATGTAACCCAAAACCAACTCAAACCTATTTTTTGTCAAGTCTAACTGTTGCCATGGTTACATAATAACATCAAATATATGCTTATTGTTTTGATGGATCATGATTTGTTGAACTTGGCATATGGTCATTATGTGAGTTTCATTATAGGAAAAAGAAAAAAAATTATAGCACCAACATATTTTTTATGATATTACTTTATATCATTATAGTTGTTGTATTTATTTAGTGATATTCACTGTTTTTGGAAATAGGTCAAGCATAAATATTGAAGATCAACTTTTATGCTTAATCATTATGTATTGTTACTTGAAACAAATTCGTTCAACAAACATACCAAGAATTAGAGATAACACTTCATTCTTGAGTGGACATGCTTATACATTGGAGTTATTACATGGATCAAGTACGCAATGTCAAGAAATGACGCGACTTTCACGTGTTGAATATGTGCATTTATGCAATCATTTTAGACAAAAATAATGGGCACAAGATAGTATGTATGTAACTGTTGAGGAAAAAAATTTATGTTCTTGACTATAATAAGTCACAACGAACGATTTAGAGTAATGAAACGAAGATTTCAACACTCTACACAAACAGTTCATAAATTTTTCCGTGGTACTGAATGGAATGATAGAATTTGCAAAAGAAATTGATCCAAATCCAATTGTTCCAGGGAACCATAAAAACATACGAAAAATATTTTTGGTATGTAATTTTAAATTTGGTAAATATAATTGACACAAATATATATATTTACGAATATGTTGATAATATAAATATAATCGTTCAATGTAGGGAGTGGATGCTGCACTAAATGACACGTTTGTACATGAAATTATTCTTGTCAATCAACAAGCTCGCTATAGAGGACGAGGAAGGGGTGAATTTTATCAAAATGTATTTGGAATTTGTGACTTCAATATGATATTCACATTTTTTTGGGCTGGATGGGATGGAATAGTACATAATTCAAGAGTATTAATAGAAGTTGTCTTTGATCCTAGTTCCGGATTTTTATTTCTTCCTCAAACACTACAAGAAAAAGCCCCTGGTACGTGTTCGTGTTAACAAGTCAAGCGACTCAAGTGTATTACGCTCATAATGTTGTAAATACCCGAAGCCCCTGGTAGACAGTAGTCACAACTAAAACAAGTTCATTTGATGCTGAGAGCATGCTTAGTATAGATGAGGCATTATAAGAAGATGTTAGCAACCCTTTGGTCGTAGTGTTAAATGTTGAAGATGTGATGAGTACTGATGTCATTGACGTACCTGACGATGAGGATGTCGATGAAAACGTCGTCGTGAATGATTATGTAGTCGTTGAGGATGATAATGATGACAATCTGATCTCGAAACTGAGGATGAGGAAGATACTGATGTAAGGTTTTTGACACATCAAAGCAATGCACAGCGGAAAAATAAATTGAACAAAACAAAATCTGAAACCCAAACAGGATCCATGCGAAATAGAAATTAATTCAGTGTGTAAGAGATTATACCGATTATGAAGCTGGAATTGATGCGATCAAATATCCAACGCAATCCGAATAAACTACATCTCTACGGTATCCACACGAACGTCTGCGAACCGTCTCACGATTCTGCAATAAAAGGGTGATGCGGTACTAGCCACCAAAGGAATGGATTTTCGAAATCTCTCTAGTCTCTCCCTAAGAGCGGTTAGGGTTTTTTAGGTTATGATTCGTTAACCCTAAAATGACTGCTACATATCATATATATAGCGGTTAAAAGGGATTAATCAAAACCCTTTTAAAATCCAAATTTATATATATATATATATATATATATATATATGTATATCTTAATTAAGTCTTACTTAATTAATATATCTATATATAAATAATCCTATTAATTTAAATACTATCAATCATATTGACATATTTAAATTAATTCCCTTTTTAATTACATTATATGTGTATGACCCTATATGTTATTTTTACGTTGGCAATAATTTTAAAATCATATTATAAAATTATAAACAGTGAGCGGCATCTAGTAATGCATCACTGCTACCCAAGTAATAATAAAATTGATGATTCGATACAACCTTTCCGTGACCAATGTTTCAATGTAATTTAATCCTTTTAACCTTGACATCCTAGATTAAACTCAAGTCATGGAATGTGTCATATTCTTCATAATTTATTCTGAGTTTTCTTGATCAATGAGTAGACTATATGAAACAAATCGCTATTTGAGCATGACCATACATTTCATAGTCTTAGTCAATCAAGAGGCCTATGGATATCACCCCTAATAAATAGGAGGGTTAAATTCCATCTAGATCACTCATATTTCTCACACGATTTATGATGTACCCAATAATCACCTTTATAGTCCACCCTATTAAAGGTGACCTTTGATGATATCAAAGTACATAAATTCTCGTGTAGTAATATAGTAATTTTAGGTCGGAGGACCATTGCGTCATTGTCACTATGAGAATCACTAATGACACTTCGATGCTCCACATAAAATTCTCATGGTGGGTCTGTCCAGTACATCGTTCTCTAACACATACCTATGAACTGACTTAATATCTCATATAATTATGATCAATGACATTTGGTCATCAGTCAATCCATATACTAGTCTCAATGCATCATTGTTGTCCTATCAACAATGATACTCGACTAGGGACATTTAAGAGGAATGATACTAATTATAATTATATAATCTCATGTTCAAGTCACATACTTGAAACTATATAATTGTATCACTATTCTAAGGAATTTTATTATGTTATCATTTATATAACTCAGTAAATAAAACCATAATAAAATTATTCATTTATTCAATCAAATATAATATCAAAATGTTAAGCAATTATATCAAATAATTTGCCTCTAGGGCATAAACTCTAACAACTGAATCTGAGAATGATATACATGTTGATTCTGATGGGTTTGATGACGTACGTAATTGAAAATGAGCATTCGTATTAGTAAATACGACATATTGTTAAACCTTACATATTCATAATCTACCATCTTGGTTATTGCGGTAGGATATTCATGGCAAGACATAGCGGTGGAGGTCGCCAAGGTAGTGGGTGATCCGGTACGGGAGACAGTAGCCACGATGGAGGCTTGTCTTCAAGAGCTAGTAAGTTGTCTTAACTAGGATTTAAATATATCTCAAACTGCATTAGTTTATATTTATTGACCCAGTTAAATACAATTATTATAGATGCACTTCATCGACGACACCGAGGGACGAACCTCGGTATCTTTGGTCGTCCGCCGGCAATTCCACTTACAATACTGGTGGATGTCACTTTTGGACAGCAAGTGTTAATATATTGTTAATATTTCTGTTAGTTATTAGAACATACAATGCACATAACACATAGTTATATTTTTTCTTTAGTATACTAGACCCGGTGGCTAAGCACACCTTACACGCGATCTGTTTGATGCACCTCCCGAAAGGGTGCATGCGGTTCAGCCAGTATGCGCGGTACGATGCCACTTTATACAGACTGTCTTGCGGGAGTTTCACGTAAGTTAAGCATATTATATTAATTACTACATAGTTGTATACGGATGACGAAATCAATTGTTCCTAGTTTTTAAACTTTTGTTATAAGTTTATTATAGATTTGACCCGAGCATCTCTCAGACAGCTGGAGACGATGTGATTATTTCATATGTCGCTAAGAATTACTCCGGCTGGCTGTATAAGATGCAACAGAGGGAAGCCTGGGCAGTTGAGGACCAGCTCGGGACCACCATCAAAGATCACCAGCTTCGCATAGTCTCCGATTTAGCCTGGGAGGCTATGTGTGCGCACTGGGATGCTGATGACTTCAAGAAAAAGTCTGAGCAGGCGAAGAAGAATCGTGGTCAGCTCCGCATAGTACACACCACTGGTTCTTAGTCGTTCGAGGAGGCGAAGACGGTAGGTGCGCTGTATTTAGTTATTTAGTTATTAAGTTCTCACACAAATACTTATTACATATTTTTTGAATGTTTTTATTAGGCCTTGAGGAGGACCTTGGGCCAAGATCCCACCATTTTAGAGTTTTGGGATCGAGCCCACACGCCTAAGGACGAGCGTGCTTTGCCTCATGCAGCTTTAGCTATACGGGTAAAACTCATCTTACCATTTAGCTTTTAGTAATATTCAATCGTAAATAAAATGATATAATTAACATACTTATACAAAATAAATTACAGGAGCAATTTCAGAGGCTTTGGGACCAGCGTATAACTAAGCTGGAGGCTATTATGAGGGGTTCTGAGCCATTAGATTCCTCCACCCCCTTCCCGATATTGTATTTGATCAGGATGAGGAGCTGATACTATGGGTCTCATCTCAAGATCCCCCTACTAGCATTACCGACAGATATCGAGTGTTGGGTCTGCCGAGGATACCCGCATATACAGTTCCTAGAGGTAATATTTTTTATGTTTTACAAAATTATCAAAATTTATCACATTATATAAATTATTATTAGTAATCAAATTTGTCTCTTTTGTTGGCTCCAGCCAGCGTCCGAGAGCACATGTCGGACCATCTTATACGGGAACTGGCTTAGATGACGAGATCTTCTAGAGGCTGATAGGGGCCGTATCGAATAGGTTCCGTACTGATCCGGTCTTTCGGCGTCAGCAGTTGCCTAGCAGTTCTCGTCTTCACCAGTTTGTTCAGGATATTATAGTAGGGGCCTCTACAGAGAGTACGAGATTACTATGGGAACAGTTAGACACTTTCAGCGGAGAGATGCTCTGGATGGTGATTACCCTCTTAGAGGAGGCTTTTCGTCCGCTCCGCCTACTCATGTTTTCTTATTGTTTAGGTTTTTTTCAATTAAGGCTAGCTTGTTAATTCTCACATATATACGGACTAATGATTTTTATTTATAATTCTATCAACAGGGTGACGATGAAGAGCAGACTGACGATGACGAGCGGACTAACAATGACGACCAGGAGGATGGCCGAGAATTTCAAACACCAAACGGGCGTCGTCCACCTCCGCCCGATGATGATACTATTACTAGATTATAATTCATTAGTATTTATGTTATTCATTCTAGTTCATTAGTACATATTTATGTTATTCATTTGTAGAACATTTGAACATATTGTAGTTTATATAGTTACGTGAAAGGGTGTTAACGAACCGAGTCGATCCGAGTATTGAGTTGTTCAGATTTGATTAACAAAATTTATCGAGTATAAAATAAGATTTGATTGAGGCTCATTTACATACCGAGTCGAGCACGATTTCGAATCGAGCCCGAGAAATTTGGACTTTTTTAATGAATATGATCCGAGTATCAATAGTAAATTATAATTTGAGGAGGTTCGAGTACTTTATCGAACTTTAAAATGTGCTCATATTTTACTCATTTATATTTTGAGTCGAGCTCGAATCAAACTTTTAGTCGAGCGAGTACGAATCGAGTCTGAATCGTTTGCTCATTTTACAGCCTTAGTTGAGTCTGTATAATGAGATTTCGTTGTATTCATTCATTTGTAGAACATTTATAAATATCGTTGTTGATGTGATGATACATTAGCTTATATTTGTTATTGTTGGTGATGTTATTTGTTATCAGTTAGTCGATTACATTGTTGTTGCGATATGGTACAAGTTTTTAGCACTACGTTAAAAATATTCGAATGTGAAATATATTATTGTCTGTCTGTATTGGGATAAAACAGGTTACATGTACTTAAATGGGTTTAAATACCTGGAAATTGCATTTTTAGAAAATTTATTATAAAAAAATTTCCTAAATTCCGACGGAATAAGCTATTTTCGACTGATATTTCGTCGAATTTATAAGCCTAGATTAATTTCCAAATAATTTATTATTTTTATTTTTCCGCCGAAAATACCTTAGTTTCGACAGAATATTCCGTCGAGAATAGAGGTTAAATATATTTCGTGTATTTTATTTTTTCATCGAAGATAAGCTATAACCGAGAGAAGATTCTGTCGGAAATAATTTGGTGTTAGCATCGATGGAAGTGGTCCCTCGTAATTAATCAGTCGAAGATATGATATATCCGATGGAAATCCGTCAGTAATATGTCAGTCGAAGATAACATAAGTTCGACGGACTTTACGACGAAATTTATCTCTGACGTGTATATATACAACCGAATTTCCAATGGAATAGTCCCTCGGAAATAAGCTAGTTCCGACGAAATAGTTTTATGTTCGAGAGAAAATTCCGTCAGAATTAGGGCTTTTTCTTGTAGTGAAAGTATGTATTACAATTTTTTTATTATCATATTTTCTTATTTATTCTAATAACTTGGGTTAAATTTTGTTTTTATAATTGTAGATAAATATTATCTTTTGTGATGATGCATATACAAACACTCGAGGCTTTTTATCTCCATATCGCAACACAAGGTACTAGCTAGCATATTTTCGACGTCAACATGCCTTAACTAGAGAAGAAAAGTTTAACCATGCTCATGCCCAACTCAAAAATATTATTGAGCGTGCCTATGGTGTATTAAAAGCAAGATTCCCAATATCGAAGCAGATGACTTCTTATCCTTTTTTAGTGCAAAGAGATGTAGTTATTGCTTGCTTTGTTGTTCATAATTTTATAAGAAATGCGAATATTGAGGATGATTGCTCAGTATGATCAAGCTACCATAGTTGATGGAGATGATGAACAATATGAAGAAAATCACGAAGGAGAGCAAGATGCAGTGCAATGGGGTCCTCAAGGCTTACAATATATGAACAATCACTACTACAAAACAGTAAATAGACAACGCGAAAAAAATATTGTGGTTTCAGTTAGAAAAATGTCGTGGTTAAGGGTGTTATCTATTTGACACCTTAACACAACATTTTTAAAACGTTGTAGTTAAGCACAATACACAACGTTTTTTAAGAAAAAACGTTGTAGATTTGTTTTCCAAAAATTAGCAGATGCTTAAAAATATTGTAGAAGGTATGATTCCACAACGTTTTTTTGGATAAAAATGTTGTTGTTTAGTATATCAGACAACGTTTTTTAAATGTAGTAGATAAAAAAAAAGAAAAAAAAGGATGTGGTCCACCTATATTACCAATACATCTGCAATATGCCAATGCCATGATATATAGCTAAAATGTATCAACCATTCAAAATACATCCCAATAATACCATTCGTTTACAGTTTCAAATTACTACATTCATAAAATATATACTAAAATGTCCATATATACATCTCAAATTCACTTTTCAATCCACAAAATAAACCACAATAAACCAAACTATTCATAAAATTAAGCTACTACCTAAGCATGTGCAAAAAAGCCTAGGTTCTCCCAAAATACGCAGTACCTTTTGCTCTAACACTAACCATGTATGACAGTAACTTTTGCTCTAGCACTAATAGATTTTTGAGAGAAGGTTAACCTGCTTCTGTTGCTTCTGCTACACTGCTTAACTGCAGCAAGCCTAACATCAATGGCTCTCAGAAGTTCCTTCCTATATAACAACATAAAATATGAAACTTAAGTGGTTGTTAAAAATCTCAGAGAGAGATAGAGAAAAAGAGCATTGGGAGACCCATTTGCAGATATCCAGAACACAATAGATGACCATATAGCATGTCAAAACACTTGTATTGATTAGTTAAAAATGAATTACAGTACTACTTATGACAAGCACTCAAACCAATTTTGAGAACGACAAATGATATCAGATCTTAACCAAGTAGTCGAGCACATTAGAGTGCCACGTAGCATTTTAACCATAGTCCTTTGAAAGTGATCCGTTAAGTAGTGAAACATCGCGATTAAAATAAGCAGTCAACAATGAAGAATTGTCATGGCTTCAAATTACAGCTATTTGTTATACTAGCTTACACCAATAATAAGAATATGAAGCATTAGATGCAACTATACGGACACAAACAGATAGAGAGAAGTATTACTTTATTGCATCTGTTGTTGATGTGGTGCCGGTATCCTTGGCCCTCTGCCCTTTACTTCAAACCTTTTCCCCATAAGCTCGTATAGGCCTATTAATTCACTGGTATCAAAGGAGACATTTCTCTTTCGAAAGGCAGCAACCAGGACTTGTGCAACATGGGTGACAGGGCTTCCCCCAGGTAACCTGTATAGAGGAATGTATAGAGGTAAAACATTTGCCATGGTTTTGCAGGTTCACAATTTCCTAAAAGTAGCACAAACTGATCACAATGATCTTGATTTAGCACTAAAATGTTCATCGTAGAACATAAGGTTACTCCTTTCAAACCCTTGAGAAGAACTAATTAATTAAATACTTGTGGATTGTACTACTATAAAAATTTACGTACTACAGTAACAAACAGTCCACATGTATTAGTAAGTAATTAATTCACAACAGAAATGATTAGTCTACTCAGTACTCACCGCAAGATAGATAGTGGTAAAAATAGCAATAGTCCAATACCGACCAAGATATGCGTCAGCTAAGAAACCACCAAGAATAGAGGATGCTTACGAAATACCCAAGAAATTATTAACTGCATTTCCATTAAAAACACATTAAAAGATATGTGTTGTCTATTTATTGTTTTGTAGTAGTGACTGATGTCATATATATACCTGAAAACATATTAAAAGAAATTTCCTTTGATTTCTATATGGAGAAAAAGAAAATACTTACTGGAAGTAACCAAAATAGCCGATATAATTGGACCATAAAGTTTTCTTTTAAGAATGTGTGCAGTCCCTTTACCAGCCCAATAAAATCATATCTCTAAGATATTATTTGTCACACTTGCATTAAATGGTATGACCACTGGCCGTTGCGCCTCACGAGCCTCGTTTAGAATATTAAAATCCTTTCGAACTAATTCTTCCTGAAACATGCATGCATAGAGGAGGATCAATTTCATGTAATTTGAAAAACTACTACTCACAACATAACTAAATAATTAATTACCTGAATATAAATATCAAATACCCGCCTCCCAAGACTGCTAAATGTATTGCCATTTGTATATTGTATTTTGGTGAAATGCAGATTTACAACATAACTCCCATTTTGAAAACAATAACAGAAATAAGTAAGAGAGGGTGGAGAGAGGCATGCCGTTGTATACATTTGAGGGATGTTTGATGATGAATTAGATAAAGTTTCTGTAAAATATTTGTTTTCATGATTTCTATCGTCCATGAAGTCTCCAGTGCTACTAAATCCCCAGTAATTCTTACTTCTGTAATATGTTGCTACACCACCTTCAATTTTTCCATCTCCTTCATACACTACAACATTTCCATTACTAATTTCTTTCATCTTTAAATCATCTCCCCCGCTATTAACGTGTAAAGAACACCCATCTGCTGCCACATGATACAAATTAATAGACTGGTTGATCATATAAAGACTTTCAAAGTTCATGAACAAACTTACATTTAGGATAGATGAAATCTTCTCACAAGGAAGAATTCCCTTTCTGTTGAAGAAAAATTCTCCCTCACATTTCAGCAACAAAATTTAAACACAAAAATTTCAGAGAAGCAATTCGAAAAAGAAACTCACATGGTGTTCTCTAAAGAAGAGCTCTTGAACAAGTTAATGTTTAAATTCTTAATAAAAAAAAAAGTTTTCAATTTAGTGATCGAGCAGCATGCAGGAAGGAAATGATAAACAAATAAAATTAAAAAATTTACAATAGAGAAATACAAATCAATTAAAACATGCCTAAGATCGGACTCGCAGCGATCAGTTTTTAGGGCTTCGATGAGTTGGTCCTTCGTCTTGGTGTTTCCCTTAATTAAAACGTCATGGACTCGCAGCGAAACTCTCTCCGACGTGAGTCGACGGAGTAGGTTCTCCATTTTCTCTTTTTCGTCACGTATTCTCGACTCTTCGGTGACTAGTTCTTCTTCTTCATAGAAATCTTGGGACCAAACAAATAACAAGACCAAATTTAGAGTACAAAAACAAAACAATAACAAGTTCCCACTAAAATTTACCTCTACACTTATCCTCCTGAGAAGAGAACTCTTCAATCTCATCATCTACCTTACACCAAGACACCACTGGCTCTGGCTTCTGGACAACCGGTGTGGGCCTCCGGCGAAGGCGCTTGAGTGTCCGAGGAGGGTCCAAAACTTCTGGACCCGGACCTACCGTAGGTGATTCAAAATCATCGTCGCCAAATTCGTCGACTGTAGGGAGCAGATTTGTGGAGGTTGAAGGTTTTCGAGCTGGTTTAGGTGATGAATCTTTTATGACAGTGATTTGGGGTTCCGGTTCTAGGTCAAAATCAAGCCCTAAACAGAACAACGGAGCTGTAAAATCCGCCATGAAAATGAAGGGGGAGAGAATGATTTTGAATCTTGAATTTGTGAGACAGGATGGAGGGATGAGAAAGAAGGAAGAGAGGCGAGGGCTGATAGAGCGAGAAAAAGAAAAGAAAAGCAAACTCTTTAAATTGATAAAGATTTTTAGCTCCGTGTTTATCTTCATAGACAATGTTTTTAAAAAAAATGTTATCTAGTTAAAACAAAAAAATGTCCTTTTAAATAGATAACATTTTTTGCATATATATCTACAACGTTTTTTTTTAAAAATGTTGTGGAAAAAAACCACAATATTTTTTTTATAAAAACGTTGTGGTTTAAGTGTTGTCTATTAGGTACTTTGTACTGGTGAATCTGCGTGATCAAATTACTCGTGAACTATAAAGTGACTCATTGAAATTATTGTAATTTTAGTAATTTTATTATTATGTTAACATATTTGTTTAACTCATTACATTTTTTATTTTCTGTGAAACTTGGATTAAAATTGTTTGAATTATTCAATAATTTGTTTTAATTATTTGTTTTTATTTGTTGTATAATGAATGTTGTATTTAAATTTTTTTTAATACATTCAAACAAAATTATATACTTGTTCAGCATAGCTTAGAGGGGTAAAATAGTAAATGACTGTTATTCACATGTTTCAGACGTATTAATTATCAAACAACTTTGTTCATTCATTATTCAGCTCATTCAAATTAGTTAAACATTCAGAACTATTTCATTCAATTTTATCAAACAGCCCATTAATCTTGTCCCGTTAGCCAAGTCTTAATCTTGACCCATTTAAATCTTATTCATTTTTCCATATTTAAAACTTTTTTTAAAATAATAATCTAAATTTCCACCAAACACTTCCTTACCTGAATCATGCATTATGTTGAGTGGAAAAACTAGGCTATATATATTATGAATATTTACGTCGATTTTTTGATTACTAGTCACGTGAAATAATTATTAGTGATAATCCTTTTGGATAGATGTGTAATAAATTAGATCTTTTTATATTTTTATCCAATATCATATATTGATATGTTTTATAGTTTTAAGAGCTCTTCTAGGTGGATATGAAAATTGGACATGAGTGCATTTGAATTTTACTTATTTATCTTTTTACCCACTATTGAGTGTCAAAATACAAATAAGTGAAATTCAAATACACTCATGTCTAATTTTCATGTCTGCATAGAGTTTTTGTAGTTTTAATTCAACATAAAGTTATCATAATGAAAAACTCTATGCAAACATAATAATTGGACATGAAAATTATAAACTACTCGTGTAAGGACCATGAATTTTAAACTCCTTATTAATTAAATATGTGATTTAATTTTTAACGAGTTAGTTTTGTGAGTTTATTTAACCTTATGTGGTTATTTAAACGAGTTAGTTTTGTGAGTTTTGTGAGTCACTAATAGATTATTTAAATTAGTGGACTAACCCTAAGAGTTTTAATATCAAGAAATTGATAAGATAAATTCAATTTATTTGAATATAGTAGCAAGAGTTGAACATTTTGATTAATTGGAATTATGAGTAATTAAGTGATAATGTGTTAATTAATAATTATTAGTGGATAAATAATAATTAATGTGTAATAGATTAATAGTTTATAAAATAATTATATGTTTACTTGATTTATTTGTGCAAGCATGCAATATAGTAAACCTTTATTATGTGGTAGTTAATTGTATATTTTATATAGTACAAGGTGATACATTAATATGTCTATATATATTATATATATATACTATATAGTAAGAGTTAGTTGCATAATAATATTGTTGTATGTATGTGCACTACTAGATACCTTGTAATTGGGAAACACATTGTGTGCCCTTTTAAATTATTATACCCTATGTTATATGAAATAAATTGTGTAGACATATTTTATAACCAAAGTTTATATTATGTGTATATATAGTGTAAACCAATGGTAGCATTTCATTCCTTTTGTAAAATGTTGAGAATTATCTTCTTGTCCCATAATAAGAGCCCATTCTTTTCTTCCCACGTGAAATGCTAGCAAGCCTAGCCTAGCTTTATCTCAAATTCTTCAAACATAGAGCAATTAGTGGATGGGGAATGGGATTCATGAGTGGAATCACTAACTCTCACCAACTCTCTCTTAACCCTTATGCATTCTTAAAATCCTTTGGTTTGATTTGTGAGGTAATGGCATTAGCTAGATAATCAATCTTCTATAAATAAGACCCTCATCTTCCTTGTTACAATTTGCTGAGAATTAGTTATCTAAGAGTGAGTAGATCGATAGATACCAGCTGAATTGAGTCACAAAAGTATAACTTCTATTTCCATTCTTCATTTTTGATAAATTGTTTAATGGGTTGATTCTTTTAATTAAGCATGAATTGGTTGTTAGTTGATTTGGGTTATGTTTCTTAGTGTTATACATGCTTATAAGTGTGTTGAGTTATGTTAGAAGCAATTTTTTAAGGAATTTACTTGATGGGTTGCTGAACTGCCGAACAGAGCAAAGATACTGTCTCTAATGCAGGCACGGAGCAGCTGCGCCGTAACCCAAAATTAGATCTGTCTCCAGCATGGCGCAGCTTCGCCCTATTTGTACTAGGGTGCAACGCAGCTGCGCCGTACCTCAGAACCAGTTGCTAGTTTCTGTTTGTGATATATGTTACTAAATTGATGTTATGACTTAGATATATACCTATATAGGAGTATAACATGTTATGTAAAGCTTTGTATGTGATATGAAGTAATCAACTTAGATTAATAAGAAAGTTGTAGCAAAACTTAAAGTTTTCAAAACTAACTTTGTAGAAAACTTGTGTTCACGAGTTTTGAACTTTCGAGACCATATACATGACTGATTTGGAACCTAAATGAGCATGATATGTGATCCATAGATATTGTATCCATGACCAACTTGACAAGCTTTGTGCTAGAACTTGGTTTAAAAAGAAAAGTTTAGTTAAGACTAATGAACATGAACACTAAAAGATTAGATTCTGATCTTGAAAGGAGGTTAACATGACTTGACTCCTTATGATAAGAGTTTTGAAATTGTCTTATATGTTCTATCTTACATCATTCATGCTATAATGATTTCAAAGACAACCTTGGACATGTTTTCAAACATAAGTTGCATATTATGTGAGTACTTAGATACTAAAGTAATAAGATGTCATGTTATAGCTATATTACTCCTAAACATGATTCATATGCATTAAGCATTATGATTACATGATTTTTATGTTGTAATGACATATAACTTATAAGTTAAACTTGAAATAATAGAATCAAGTATGCTCATGTGTTATATGTGAAACTCTAGCATGTATGTATGTTAAAATATATGTGTAATTGGTATGTTAGAGTTGGACTGAATTCAGAATAGCAGCAGCTCAACCTTGGTCTGGCCAAGGGACAGCGCAGCTGCACCGTCCTTAAGCCTAGACCAGGCGTAGCTGTAAAATCCCAACTTTTTGAATAAAGATGAATTTTCTATAAATATTATTTTTGAATATTATGGAGTGAAATTGATATAATGTTATAGTTGTGGGTAATATTTATAAATTTTGCAAAGTACACAAGTTGTTATATAATATTCGATTGGTCGGAGAATAATTGTTTTAATAGAGAATATTCATACAACGGCACAATCATTGGTGGACCCCACAACGAAATTATTGTTGGATTGAGAAAACGAAAAAAAAACTTTATAAAAATAATAGTGGAAGTTTTACCGTTAACTGTTGAAACACCCGGTGTTAAAAGTACAGTAATACGCGTGATTGCATAGTAGCACACAGTATTAATTATTGATGCTTACGTGATAAGTCACTCAGTTTTGTTGGTATTATTAATGTAATAATACAGAAAATCTTTTTATATAAAACAGAATACTTTTATAAAGTTATTCTATAAATAGAATATATTATATTTTATTATGCATAGTGTTTTGTATAGTAAAATCTTTTTATATAAAATAGAATACTTTTATAAAGTTATCTGTTTTATTATAAAATAATTAGAATATATTATATTTTATTATGCATAGTGTTTGTATAGTACCTGCATAGTATTTGCATAGTAAAATCTTTTATAAAGTTATTCGTTTTATTAGATTATAAATAGAATATATTATATTTTATTTAAAAAATTTTACTTTAAATATGAACCATCAGATTAAAGTAAATCAATCTGGACCGTTCATGAGTTAGTTACTATGAAGTCCATTTTTCTATAAATAGAAGCTCATTCCTTCATTATTTTCTTACGAATTCACTAAAACTCCAGAGAGATAAACTATAGAGAGAAAGAAGAAAGTATTCTGCTACTTCACTACTTATATATCCAGTACTCTTCTTCTTAAGGTAGGGAATATTATTTATTGTACCCGTAAGGGGTGTTATTCTTTTGTATTCACGAAGAGAACTTATGTTATTCCATTCTTTATTATTCTGTTAGAATAACCTGTATACGCGGGCTACCCTATACTTGGTGATATTCTTCTATTATTCCGTCTTTACTATTCTGTTGGAATATCTTGTCTGTGCGTTTTACGCTGGACCTAGTTCCGTCTTTATTATTATTCTGTTGGAATATCATGTCTGTGCGTTTTACACTGGACCTGATTCTGTCCTTATTAGTATTTTATTGGAATAACCTGTCTATGCGAAGTATCACATGCGTGGTGATTTCTGTTTTTATTCCATTTTTTATTATTCTGTTGGAACATCCTGTCGGTGCGAATTTCGCCTGACCTGGTTCCGTTATTTAGTATTCTATTGGAATAACCTGTCTATGCGAAGTACCACATGCATGGTGATTTCTTTTGTTATTCCATTTTTTATTATACTCAGTTGGTTAAAGTTTTGACTTCTATACTCCATGAAATTAGTGGAATATCCTTGATATTTGCGCTTCATCCAGTATCTTTTCATGGAAATATTCTTCTGAGCCTTTTTAAATTTTACTCTACAAAGCAGTATCATGTTGACAATTTGGACATTATTAGTTCCTGGATAAATTAATTTTTGAACTTTTTTTTTATTGAATTCTTATATCATTGTCATCATCCTCATGTTTATATTTTTTTTGAAAGTCATCTGTGGCCTGTAGTGCATAGATGGACTTGGTATGATTATGATCAGGGATTATTCGGTGTAATCATGACCGTAATGTTACAAATGATTTGGTAAAAGTGGCCCGTAGTGCATTGATGGACAGTTGTTGGCATGATCATGACCATTAATGAATACACAGATATTCTTGGCCCGTAGTGCATGGATAATTGTGTTCGTGATACTAAAGAATATCCTTGGCCGTAGTGCAGGGGTGATTCGATGATGTGAATTATTTATTAAGCTGAGTCTCAGCGATAAAAGTCATGAAAAATCTTTTAAATCATAGAAGATAGTAGATTTTATTCTCTACTTGACTCTTCTAATGGATTGCTTGTTCCACTGCAGTTAAACTTGATGTTTGTTATATTTTATCAGTTTAACATTGTTGAAAGCTAATGATAATTTATTTTGCATTATCTTAGTCATAATATTTCTTACTGGGCTAGTTGAGCTCACCCTTTCTTTCACTGTTCTCTTCAGGAAATGAAAACGTAGCTGGGACGAGTCGGGGAACGGAGTGATAGTTCGGATGATAGTATTAGGTAGTAGTCCTCACTATTCTGTTAAATAGTATGACAATAAATGTAATGAGGACTCATTCTGAGAGTGGATATTGTCTAGAAGACAATATTTGTATTTAAACTCATAGCTCTCTTGTTGTATAATTAAGATTGTATTTATGTTCTGTACCATGTATTTAGCGACTCAGAATAAGTAATGTATACCTATTTTGGGGGCGTCACAGCAGCTGCGCCGTTCTACAGTTTTGCCAGACTTTGTTTTTGGTACTGAAATTTAAGGCATGCTTACATGATCTTTTTATCTTGTAATATGTGACCAATGTGCCATGTAATGTGTTAAGAAGCATGTTATGTGAAGACTTGATTGTTGTAAGTGTAAACACATATTATTTTACACATACTAATTGAATTGATCGACTTGATAACGTTAGGTCGTTTCGACGCAAGTAATTAAAGCTTGTATTTTATTATAGCTGAGCAAACAGGCAAGTATCTAAACCTTGCGCACTACCTTTATTTTGTGCAAATAGGTATATGTTTATGAAAGTTCCTTAAACTCTACTTTTGTTAAGAAAGTTTCCCTAAACTTACCCTAAATTATATTGAGCAAGTATCCAAAATTATTATGTTGCAAGTTTCCTAACTTACACAATTTTGAGTTTGTGAAAGTTTTCCTATCCTTCTCAAATAGCATTGAGGAGGATATTGTTGAATTGAAATTTATTCATTTAAGCTTGAATCTTATTTCCAAGCATGTTATTAAGTGGTTTAATTACCTTACAATTATTCCACAACGATATTATTGATATTCGCACTTAGTGCACTTGAGCTCGTACAGTCTTGCATGTGACACCCCCTAATTCTCTACATTCACTGTAGCCAATTTTGTGCTCACTTAAATATTCTATAAGATAATAATTCTTATAAATCCAAGATTCACAGTACTCATAGTAAATAGTAGTTCTCGTCAGAACAATCATTGTAACTGAGTACCCTCACTTGGACGTACAGGTTCAGTATCTTATAGATATTTCTTCCATATCTATAATTCTTATATATATCTGACCTTCATAGTATTAATGTTAGAGTTCTTGGAACTGAGTGAAGCTCTACCTCAGTGCATCAGAGTCAGAGACCAATGTCTGTTAATACTATCATTCAGATATATATAATTCCCATAGACATTGTACACTTTTCTAATTCCATTAGAATGACAACTAAATACTGCAAACTAATATTACATTAAACAAATAATATACTGTTACTATTACATTATAGTTTTCAACAAATATCCATGTCTTAAGCCTTTTATCCACAATACCGGAACTTCTGGAATATATTCTTTCTATCTGCAAATGAAAAAAAAAATATTTACAGGGATGAGCTACAGAAAGCTCATCAAGTTTTGAACAATAAACGAATATTATATATATATATATATATCAATTCTAAAATAAATGAACATAAAGTTCAGAGTAGTGTCATAAACATATACTGAGGTTTATTTGCCAAACCCCGGACACTATGAATTACTGTCAGTCCTATAGACTTAGTAACCCGGGTTAATCCTCTCAACCAAACAAACTAGGAGTATGCATATCATCCTATCTAAATAACCTCCGGTCATTGCTATAAATACCGACACATGGAACCCGATCAGTCTATTGCTGCCGATTATAATAGTGTCAGTATATATATCGGTACCAAACAAAATTGGTTTCTCACAAACTATATTTTGATATCAAATCATACACATTTTTTCATGATAATAACTCATATGACTTGGTTATGTTTGAACAAGAAATCATAACCTATAAATAACAAAAATCATATACACTGTATATCACCAGATCATAACTAATAGATATAAAACTTTCATTTAATAAAATAATTTAAATGAAGCTGGCATTGGCAATATGAGGTTTGCACAAAGTAAAGAAGAACTTGCATTGAAATTATAAAGTTTCACAAAGTACGAAAAAACTTGCCTGTATTGTCGACTATTATTATACAGTTTATTTAACTTCGTTTGAAGACCTAATATTAATAATATTGATCTCCAAGTTAGAATAATATCATCACAATGTATTACTGTGAATTACTGTTATAAAATAACCTAAACACATTATCACATAATCCTATCGGTCTATAAGACATATAAGACCTAACCTCAAGTCAAACTATTACAGTTTGAGTTGAGTTTGATACTATTTTGACAGCCCGATTGCCTAATCAGATAATTATTGAGCTTAATCCTAAAAAAACTCTGCCTAAATACTTCACAATTCTATTAGATAATTTAATTATTAGTTAAAACTATTTTTTCCTAGCTTAAAACAATTTATAAATAATTATTACTATTTATCAAAAAAATTCAATCACTTATAACTTATTTATATAAATTAAATACCACTTTAATCCCTTACCATTAATATTTATTTATTATTAAATATTAATGAAAATCATACCATAGTATTATAATATATTTATAATATTTCAAAGTATTTTTAATACCTTAAAATCACATTTATATGATTAAATCCATTATCCAATAATTGACATTAATATTAAAATATTAATATTTTCATGACAAAATATCAAAAGTTATATTTTATAACTCAAAATATTTTTATAACCCTTAAATAATTTTCATATGATTTATAAATCATTAATTTTATTTTTCCATAATTTATTTAATATATTTATTAAATAAACTAATTATCATTAATATTTATTAATTAATGAAATTCATCACAAAATATTTGAAGTCACTAAAAATAACTTAAAATATTTTATAATACCATAATATAATTTTTCATGAATTTTCATGTATTAAAATCATTTTAAATAATTTATTTAATATTATAATTAAATAAATTAAATACCATTTATATTCTAAAAATATTAAATATTTATGAAATATACTCTAAATAATTAAAAACTATTTTTCAGACTTGAAATTAATTTTTCGGAATTTATTATGTATTTTTAATAATTAAAAATTATTTAATACTAATTATTTATTAAAAATATTAATTTTGGAAAATAAACTATCGCTAAAGGGTCCTATAGCAACAGAACCGTCGATATAGATGTTCTTGAACATAAACCCAGAAACCTTGTCAGAGTTCGAGGTAGCTACTTTGACTGGTTTTAATTTCTTGTTCATTGTGTTTATGGGAAGTCTAGTGTACTAGAATTGTAGTATTATTGTAATAATATAATCTCCAGCACGTGTTATGGTTAAAACATATCAAATCTGTAAGATCTAAGCCTCCCAATTCTTGTCAGCAGTAGTTCTTCATTTCTAGGTTTTCTAGAAATGAAGAACAGTTGTTAGTTACCTAATTTGGTTTCCTATAAGTTGAGTTCTGTGTTTTCTTTGTGCAATCCAATGGCTCCATGGTGTAGACCACATGACAGGGTACAACTACATAGCATCATAAAATTATAATATCATCCCATGAGAAAGATCTGACATGGTCAAACCATGTCAGAAAACTTGCTCTACAACTTTCTGGGTTTTCCAGATTTCACAAAAACAGGGGGTCAACGCAGGTTTGACCCACAATATCTTGAATCCTATACATGATATGGGTATTATAATGACTTGTATGTGTATTTCCCATATAAGTCTACAACATAACAACAACAAATTGGTCAAACTAGCAAACAACAGCATTATCTAAAGCCTTGAAAATGACTGTCAGACCATATGGGGAATTCTGGGCTGCCCAGAAGGCAGTTTTCCATAATCGGTCAATGAGGTTTAACTGCTAATATCTTGAGATCTAGACATGGTACGAATGTGATTCCACTTCCAGTATACTCTCCTTATGGCAAAGAACAAGTCTATAACTTAAAATACAACAAATAATTAACAGGTTGAGATCTATGATCTCTGACATTGGATTGTCAGACAACAATATTAGGGTTCTAAGTCAGTTTGGAAAATTGATTTTCTGGCTTCTAGATGTTATGGATCCTTGATGTTACATCTTGGATCACTAAATAACATCTCTTAACACAACTTTAACAAACAAATAACATACTCTAACATCAAACACATAGATTTACAAATTTAGGGTTTTTATACCTTTTATGCTTTGATCTTGATTTCTGATCTTTGTTTTCTGTTATTGGCTTGCTAAGACTTGATCATGGCTCAAATTTAAACTCTCTCTCACTCTAGAATTTCGAAAATAAAGAGAGAGAAAGGTTTGGACAAAATGAAAAGTAAAGTAAAGTTTTTACTTAACTTATAAACTTAGATTTTTGATTCATTGTATCTAAGGTTTGCAAGGTGTCCACAAGATCAAATTTGTTAAAATATATAACACATGTTGATATCCAAGATTGATGAGTCACCAAAGATTTGGTATATCTTTTACTTAAGTTTTAAGAAAAAGGTCATTTTGGTCATTTTGCACCTATTAAAGTCAATTTGGTCTTTTCCCCTATAATTTGAAGGGCAATTTGGACATTTTTCATTTATCCCATACATTTTACACTTAGCCAAATAAACTTACTCTAATGGCGGTGTTTCAGATTAAGACTTACTCTAATCTTTAGGAAAGAGCTATCATTGCTGAAGGAGGCAATGAAGCAATCGCTCGATTCAAACAAGAGAAGAAGACCGGTCAGGATGGTTAGAAAGGGGGAAGCAGCGGAGGTAGCAACCCCAACAAGCGTAAATAGATGGAGAGCCAATCCTCTGAAGGAAATAAGACCGGAGGGGAGGCTAAGAAAAGTATGAAGTGCAATAACTGTGGGAGGAGTCACTCTGGGGATTGTATGAAGGGAAAGAATGTTTGCTATCGTTGTGGACAACCGGGGCACATGGCTCCTCAGTGTCCGAATAAGCAGAAGGGTGGATATTTCTCGTGTAGAGCCACAAACCATCAAATCAAGGACTGCCCGAAGAAAAAGGGCGATGCAGCTAGCAGTAATCGTAACAACAACAACAATGGACTAAACAGTGGAGGGCCAGCTAGTCAAGCTAACAGACCAACAACACGAACGTTCAACATGACCGTACAGGATGCGGTGGAATCTAAGGACGTAGTGTCAAGTATCATTCCGATCAATGATATAGATGCATACGTGTTATTTGATTCGGGTTCTACCTGCTCTTTTGTTTCTGAAGAATTTGCTAAACAGTTAGACTTACCCCGTGAAAGATTAGAACACCCTATAAACGTACAAGTAACGAACAAGGAAATTATTCCCGTAGAATACATTCATAGGAATTGTTATGCCGAATTACGAGGATTTAAGCTCAAAGTGGATTTGATACCGATTCGTTTCGGGGAGTTCGATGTAATCCTTGGAATGGAATGGTTATCGATTCGCAGAGCAGTTATAGATTTTAAGAAGAAGCGTGTACACCTTAAGACTCTGAATAAGTCGAAGGTGGTATTGTACGGTAGTAAATCGCCGAGACAATCTCATTGTCTGACGATGGTGCAAGCTCAGAGATTGCTTAGGAAGGGTTGTATAGGTTATTTGGCTCACATAATTAATACTCGACGAGTCTAGGGTGAACTGAGTCAGATACCTATAGTAAAGGATTTCGTTGATGTCTGCCCAGACGAGATTCTGGGATTGCCACCGGATAGAGAGATTGAGTTTGTCATTGATTTGGCACCAGGGACAGTGCCGGTATACAAAGTGCCGTATTGTATGGCACTTATAGAGATGAAAGAACTGATGGCTCAATTACAAGAGTTGTTAGATAAGGGATACATTCGACCGAGCGTATCACCGTGGGGAGCACCAGTCTTATTCGTAAAGAAGAAAGATGGGTCACTAAGACTTTGTATTGACTACCGAGAGTTAAACAAGGTCACCATTAAGAACAAGTACCCGCTGCCCAGGATAGACGATTTGTTTGATCAGTTGAAGGGGGCAAAGTACTTTTCAAAGATTGACTTGAGGACCGGTTATCACCAGCTAAAAGTGAGGTCGGAAGATATTCCAAAGATGGAATTTCGAACTCGGTATGGACACTTTGAGTTTTTGGTAATGTCATTTAGATTGACGAATGAGCCAGCAGCATTTATGGATTTGATGAATAGAGTATTCAAACAGTATTTGGATAAGTTTTTTGTCATATTTATAGATGACATCCTAGTGTATTCTGAGACGGAGGAAGAACACGCTGAGCATCTTCGTATAGTGTTGGTGACATTAAGAAGGGAGAGGTTGTATGAAAAATTCTCCAAGTGTGAGTTTTGGTTGTAGAGAGTGCAATTTTTAGGGCACGATATCGACAAGAATGGTGTTTCAGTAGATCCAGCGAAGGTAGAAATGATTATCAATTGGGAGCAGCCGAAGATGCTGACAGAAATCCGGAGTTTCTTAGGATTGGCGAGATACTATCAAAGATTTATTCAGGATTTTTTGAAATTAGCATCGCCGTTGACCAATCTTACCAGAAAGACAGTTAAGTTCGTTTGGACGGAGAAGTGTGAGGAAAGCTTCCTAGAATTGAAGAAGAGGCTTAGTCAAGCACCTGTGTTGGCCTTACCAGACAACACGAGAGGGTTAATAGTGTATAGTGATGTGTCACACAAGGGTCTTGGCTGTGTACTGATGCAACACGGCAGGGTCATTGCGTACGTTTCACATCAGTTGAAAGATTATGAGAAGGGATATCCGACTCATGACCTGGAGTTAGCAGCAGTAGTTTTTGCCTTGAAGATCTGGAGGCATTATTTGTTTGGCGAGAAGTGTGAGATATATACGGATCACAAGAGTCTGAAGTATATCTTCACGCAGAGAGAGTTAAACATGAGGCAGCACCGATGGTTAGAATTGATCAAAGATTATGATTGTGAAATTATGTACCATCCAGGTAAAGCAAATGTAGTGGCAGATGCCTTGAGTAGAAAAGGCAAAGAGAGGTTATTAAAGTTGACCATTCAAGAAGAATTGGTGAAAGATTTCGAACGACTAGATTTGGAAATTATGTATCCAATGGATACTGACGAGAAATTATTTACAGTGTCAACGAGCCTAACTTTATTAATTAAGGTTAAAGAGGCACACGAAAATGACGAAGATTGCATTAACATCAAGAAGCGATTGACTGAAGGTGATGAGTTAAAATTTATGATTGATAGCACTGGACTGCTACGATTTGAAGGAAGAATTTGGGTACCATTAGTACCAGAACTGAGAGAATAGATTTTGCAAGAAGTGCATAGTACGAGATACTCGATACATCCAGGAAGCACGAATATGTACCAAGATTTGTGTCACCACTTCTGGTGGCCAAACACGAAGATAGAGGTTGCAGAATACGTAAGTAGATTTCTAACTTGTCAGAGAGTCAAGGCAGAACACCAACGACCAAGCGGGTTATTACAACCATTGGAAATTCCATAATGGAAATGGGAACACATCACAATTGACTTTGTGTTGGGACTTCCGGCAACGCAGAAAGGGCACGACACCATATGGGTGATTGTAGACAGTCTTACTAAGTCAGCTAAATTTTTGCCGATTAAGATTAAGTATAGTTTGGACCAATTAGCCAAATTGTATGTCAAGAAAATTATCTCGAGACATGGGGTGCCGGTATCTATTGTATCAGATAGAGATCCACATTTCACGTCAAACTTTTGGAAGAGTTTTTAAGAAAAAATGGGGACACAATTACGAATGAGTGCCGCGTATCATCCACAGACCGATGGGCAAAGCGAAAGAACAATTCAAACACTTGAAGACAAGCTCCGAGCTTGTGTTATGGACTTCAAGGGTAGTTGGGAGGATCACCTTCCATTAGTAGAGTTCGCGTATAACAATAGTTATCACACCAGTATTGGAATGCTACCGTACGAAGCACTGTATGTGAGGAAATGTAGAACGCCTTTATGTTGGGACGAAGTTAGAGAACGTCGACTGTTGGGACCAGGGTTGGTATAACAGATGGTAGAAATCATCAAGGTGATAAGAGCATGATTAGTAGCCGCTCAAGATCGCCAGAAGAAGTATGCGGATTTACATCGCAAGAAGAGAGATTTTGAACTAGGAAGTTATGCTTTTCTGAAAGTATCTCCCTGGAAAGGGAAGATTCATTTTGGGAAGAAGGGCAAGCTGAGCCCTAGGTTCATAGGACCATTCGATATTTTGAGGCGAGTCGGTGAAGTGGCGTACGAGGTAGCATTACCTCCTGAACTTGAGCACATTCACAACGTGTTTCATGTGTCAGTGTTGCGGCCGTATAAACCGAACTATAAGCACGTTATCTCCTATGAACCAATTCAAGTCGAGAAAGACTTATCGTACGAGGAAGTTCCTATCCAGATACTAGATAGGAAGGAACAGAAGTTGAGGAATAAGATTATCCATTACGTTAAGATTCTCTGGAGGAATCACGCAGTCGAAAAAGCTACGTGGGAGCTAGAAGAGAAAATGAGAGCGAATTATCTGTTTTTATTTGAGTAACCTTATTTTCACAATTTCGAGGACGGAATTTTTATAAGGGGGGAGGGATGTAACGACCATGAATTTTATACTCCTTATTAATTAAATATGTGATTTAATTTTTAACGAGTTAGTTTTGTGAGTTTATTTAAACCTTATGTGGTTATGTTATTTTATGAAATGAGTAAAGAAAGTCACTAATTGATTATTTAAATTACTGGACAAACCCTAAGAGTTTTAATATCAAGAAATTGATAGGATTCTTATTGATTAAATATTCAATTTATTTGAATATAGTAGCAAGAGTTGAACATTTTGATTAATTTCAATTAGGAGTAATTAATTGATAATGTGTTAATTAATAATTATTAGTGGATAAATAATAATTAATGTGTAATAGATTAATAGTTTATAAAATGATTATATGTTTACTTGACTTATTTGTGCAAGCATGCAATATAGTAAACCTTTATTATGTGATAGTTAATTGTATATTTTATATAGTACAAGGTGATACATTAATATGTCTATATATTATATATATAGACTATATAGTAAGAGTTAGTTGTATTCATGTGAGTTGCATAATAATATTGTTATATGTATGTGCACTACTAGATACCTTGTAATTGGGAAACACATTGTGTGCCCTTTTAAATTATTATACCCTATGTTATATGAAATAAATTGTGTAGACATATTTTATAACCAAAGTTTATGTTATGTGTATATATAGTGTAAGCCAATTGTAGAATTTCATTCTTTTTTCAAAATGTTGAGAATTATCTCCTTGTCCCATAATAAGAGCCTGTTATATATAGTGTAAGCCAATGTTAGAAGCAATGTTTTTAAGGAATTTACTTGATGGGTTGCTGAACTACCGAACAGAGCAAAGCTACTGTCTCTAATGCAGGCACGGCGCAGCTGCGCCGTAACCCAAAATTAGTTCTGTCTCCAGCATGGCGCAGCTGCGCCCTATTTGTACTAGGGTATAGCGCAGCTGCGCCGTACCTTAGAACCAATTACAGGTTTCTGTTTATGATATATGTTACTAAATTGATGTTATGACTTAGATATATACCTATAGAGGAGTATAACATGTTATGTAAAGTTTTGTATGTGATATGAAGTAATCAACTTATATTAATAAGAAAGTTGTAGCAAAACAAAGTTTTCAAAACTAACTTTGTAGAAAACTTGTGTTCACGAGTTCTGAACTTACGAGACCATATACATGACTGATTTGGAACCTAAATGAGCATGATATGTGATCCATAGATATTGTATCCATGACCAACTTGGCAAGCTTTGTGCTAGAAATTTGTTTGAAAAGAAAAGCTTAGTTAAGACTAATGAACATGAACCCAAAAAGATTTAGATTCTGATCTTGAAAGGAGGTTAACATGACTTAACTCCTTATGATAAGAGTTTTAAAGTTGTCTTATATGTGCTATCTTACATCATTCATGCTACAATGATTTCAAAGACAACCTTGGACATGTTTTCAAACATAAGTTTCATATTATGTGAGTACCTAGATACTAAAGTAATAAGATGTCATGTTATAGATATATTACTCCAAAACATGATTCATATGTAATAAGCATGATGATTGCATGATTTTTATGTTTTAATGACATATAACTTATAAGTTAAACTTAAAATAATAGAATCAAGTATGGTCATGTGTTATATGTGAAACTCTAGTATGTATGTATGTTAAAATATATGTGTAATTGGTATGTTAGAGTTGGACTAAATTCAGAAAAGCAGCTGCACAACCTTGGTCTGGCCAAGGGACAGCGCAACTGCGCCGTCCCTAAGCCTAGACCAAGCGCAGCTGCGCCGTTCTGCAGTTTTTCCAGACTTTGTTTTTGGTTCTGAAATTTAAGGCATGCTTACATGATCTCTTTATCTTGTAATATGTGACCAATGTGCCATGTAATGTGTTAAGAAACATGTTATGTGAAGACTTGATTATTTTAAGTGTAAACACATATTATTTTACACATACTAATTGAATTGATCGACTTGATAACGTTAGGTCGTTTCGACGCAAGTAATTAAAGCTAGTATTTTATTGTAGTTGAACAAACAGGCACGTATCTAAACCTTGCGCACTACCTTTATTTTGTGCAAATAGGTATATTTTTATGAAAGTTCCTTGAACTCTACTTTTGTTAAGCAAGTTTCCCTAAACTTACCCTAAATTATATTGAGCAGGTATCCGAAATTATTATGTTGTAAGTTTCCTAACTTACACAACTTTGAGTTTGTGAAAGTTTTCCTATCCTTCTCATATTGCATTGAATAGGATATTGTTGAATTGAAAGTTATTCATTTAAGCTTGAATCTTATTTCCAAGCATGCTATTAAGTGGTTTAATTACCTTACAATTATTCCACATCGATATTATTGATATTCGCACTTAGTGCACTTGAGCTCGTACAGTCTTACACTTGTACATCATTTAAAGTTCAATAATTCTTGAACTGTGGTAAATAGAGTATGAACTTTTGTCCAGTCAGACAAGCCTATAAAGTTTTATAAAAGCTATCCAAACCAATTGATGGTAAGGATTCTTAGACTGAAAGAACACCCCTCTTATAATAGGAGAGTACCCCAGGTATCTAATATAAGATACAAAGAATAGATTTAAATGTTATGCATGTACATAGTGTACGCAAGGTCGATCCCCTCAAGTACTTATCCTGTAGACAGTAACTAAATGGTCAATTAACTATTGATTTCATTGGAGTGTTATAGTTCAAAGTCTATTTGACTAGCAGTTATTCTAAAAGTAAACATTGTCCTTGCTTGCGATATTCATATTGTTGCATCCATTGTCAGATATTTTCCATTCATCATGATATATCCTAATTGTTTTATTTAAACTTGTTGATTAAACTTGTTGCTCATCCTTGCTATATCATGAATATATTGTAGCTAAACCCGAGACCTCAGGGAAGGACAAGGGTAAAGGGAAGATGTAGACTAGTGGCAAGAAACAGATTTTACCTTGTGCTTAGTTTAAATTACTGTTATGTAATATGAACCCTAATATTTACTTTAGGGTTTGTTTATAAGAATATTTTAAGGTTATCAAATCTTGGGACTAGTAACAACTTTTGAATGATGACATTTATTATATTCCACATTTTAGTTATCGTGTATTGTTTGGAGGTGGATGTTTGTAGTTTATCGTGATGACCGAACCGGGGTCAGAGGACCCAGATTTGGGGCCGTCACAGGTTGGTATCAGAGCCTAGGTTTTAAACATTAGAAATGTGAAACCTAGGTTATAAACTTAGTAGAAAACTCAAGTAGAGTATGTAAGTGATGGGTTGGGGAAATCCATCGAGTTTTATTGTGATATTTGTTGGGAGAATGCATATTATGATTTGATGTTTTAATGTATATGTTCATTATTATTTGTGAGGTCCTTAAATGAATATATGTACAAGGACTTAGTGATAGATAAAAATTGTTAGGTTGATCTAATCTTTCAACATGTACCATTCTGATAAAGAATGTATAGATAGAAAGATCAAAACTATTAGGTTGATCTTAAGATGTAATAAATTAGTCTTGAAGAAATCGTAGTGCATTAATCTGATCAACATTGCAGGAGTCAAGGCAGAAAACGTAGAGTCTGAAGATCGTAGTGTGCCTGCCTTGAAGGGGACTCTTCGAAAATCGTAGAGTGGTCCCAACGTTTATCGAGCCAACTCCACGATCGTAATATGCTGAAGGAAACATGAAGTTTACAAGTCAACGATCGTAGTGTGCTCTCGGGAACGTAGAGTCAACAACACGAGCAAGAGAAGATCGTAGTGTGCGAAGGTTTAAGGGAAATCGTAGTGCTCTCAGCTTCGTAGCATGCAAAGATGTCAAGACACTACGATCTAAATCGTAGAACACCACAATCCAAATCGTAGAGCATCATCTGTCTCATGTCTGAAAACGTCTAGCCTCATGATCTGTGTTTTCAATAAGTGAGGAATGGATCCCAGATGCTGCAGTGCTCATCAGTCCCAGAATATATGAAATATCCTTAGTATGCAACAAAGAAGTGTATTGAAGAAGCTAAGGATAGTACCATGGGTAAGAGAGACAAAACACCTTTTCAGGTGGTAGGTGAGAAAGCAGCCTGCAGTGTCAGTGGGCCAGAATGCAGAATTCAGAATATGTGCAGAAATGTCTCCATCATAGTACAGAAAGTTTAGACGTATTTAATGTCACAACGGATGGATCCAACGGATAGTTTTCAACATCACATATATACAGATCAGACAGATGAGAGAGAATCAAGCAAGCATTAAACAAACAACGTAAACATCTCTCTCAAGCTCAAGTCTACGATCTGAGATACTGCAAAGCTTGCTCAGCTACTCAGTTCTTTAGAACAAGTGCTTACACAGCGACTGAGTAGCAACCATCAAGAACACAACATCATCAATCAACTGAAGAAGAGTACCAAGTCTGCTAGGCTTGAAGAGTTCGTAGTGAACTGTAAGAAAGCCAAGTCTGCTGGACTTGAAGAGTTTAAGAGTGAACTAAGAAGTTCCTAGACTGCTGGTCTAGAAGGAATCTATGTGATTCAGAAGTTGTAACAGACATCCTTAGTGGATATCCTACTCGTTGAGTAGAAGAGTGGACTAGGAGCTTTAAGTGCTCTGAACCACTTAAAACGACTGTTTCATTTACATTCACATCATAACTACTATAACTGTTATAACTGTCTCACCCTCATTACTCCAGTGCTTGGTAAAGAAGATTAAAACTAATATTAATTCCGCTAAGTTTTACTCACTTTCAAAGAACTAGTTTAAAAAGAAAAGATTTTTAAATATCTATTCAACCCCCCCTTCTAGTTAACTATTGTGCCAGCTAGGAACTAACAATTGGTATCACAGAAGGTTCTATTTTACAGCTTACAAGCTTTAGTAGATCCAATGGCACTCGTACCAAGCGAATCCAGGACCGGGGGAGGCAGCAAGCCACCAATGTGCAACAAGGATAAATTTTCTAACTGGAAAGTAAGGATGCAAGCATACATGGACTCAATAGATGAAGATCTATTCGAGACCGTTCAAAATGGGCCCTACATTCCAACCAAGCTTGCACCAACCACTGACGATCCAAACCGTATACAAATCAAAGTTAAAGAAGAGTGGACAGACAACGAGAAGAGAGCTGTCCAACTTGATAAGAAGGCTAAGAACATCATGTTCCAATCCTTAAAGGACGATCTGTTTGAAAATGTTGTAAACAGCAAAACAGCTAAGGAAGTTTGGGAAGCACTGCTGATCATGCACGAAGGAACTGAAGAAGTCAGAGAGAACAAATAGTCTCTCCTGACACAAGAGTATGAAATGTTTGCTCATGTGCAAGGAGAAAACGTGACTGCAACCTATGAAAGATTCAACGTTCTGCTTAACTCTCTACGAGCATATGGGAAGATCTATCCTAACAAGGATCTAACCATAAAGTTCATGAGAGCCCTACCGAGCAGGTGGGATGCAAAGACCACAGCAATAAGAGAATCAAAGAATCTTAATGAGATGACAGTTCAACAACTGTATGGAAATCTCCTGACCTACGAACTGGAGCTGACCCAACGCGCCGAAACCTTATCAGAAGGAAGAAGAAAGGATATGGGTGTTGCTCTCAAGGCAAATGAAGGTGTATCAAAAGTCATCACTGAGATTGACTCTGATGATGATGAAGACGATGAAGATGACTTTGCTATGCTGGTAAAGAGACTAAAAAGGTTCATGCGACAAGGCAGAACCGGCAAGCCAAAGAAAGTCAGCAACTACGTTAGCCAGGAACAAATGAATGATTTATGCTACAACTGCAAGAAACCTGGTCATTTCATTGCAAACTGCAACAAGCCTATCAAAGAAGAAATCTCATGCAAAGAAAGAATACAAAGGAACCAAGAGGCCTCAGAAAAGAGACAAAGGCCTGGTTGCTGGAAGATCGTGGAGTGATTCAGATAATGACTCAAATGCAGACTCCGGAGATGAGGAAGAACCACACATGGCCAATCTGTGCTTAATGGCCAAACATGTAAAGGACAAACAAAGCCTAAACATACATGATGTAAGTCTCGATGAGGTATTTGATTTTAATTCTCCTGATGTAGATATAAGTGACTTAAGAACTACTTTGCATGGCATAACCACTGATCTACATCAATACATGAAGTGGTTCAGAGTCTTGTCTAAAGATCATTCACTACTTCAAGAGGAAAAGAAGAGAGTTCAAGAAGAGCTTGAAACAGCCCTTCTAAGTACCAATCTTCTGTCAAAGCTTGAGGCTGAGAATGAAACTTTAAAACAGACAAACACACTCAATGCACAAAGAGAGTCTAAGTCAACCTCTAAAATTGAGGATCTAGAGAAGACTATCTCTGCATGGAACAAATCCTCATCATCCATGGACTGCCTGCTCTCTAGTCAGAGAAGTATATTCAACAGAAC
The DNA here is from genome assembly GCA_020205505.1 of Panax japonicus. Lineage (NCBI taxonomy): Eukaryota > Viridiplantae > Streptophyta > Magnoliopsida > Apiales > Araliaceae > Panax > Panax japonicus. The sequence continues at coordinate 7,093,469 of CM035111.1, read as the reverse complement.
AGGTCTAGGCTTTGGGGAATTCATCTCAGAACCTTGTGTGGAAAAGACAATGGAAACTAGCACTAGTAATGCCTCAAGTTTTGGTAGATGCATTACCTTTGTGAAATCCTCACAGTTGGAAGAGTCATTTCAACCTTGTTCTACTGTTTTTAGTTATATTCAGAGAAGTAAAGGATCTCACGCTGGTCTGAATTTCATAAAGGAGAAAAGTAACCCAACCTCTACTCACCAACCTCGAATAATCGTAGAGTCAAGCAAAACCAACTCTACAAATCAACTGGGAAGGTACAATAGAGGTAAGGCACACTCATCACTATTTATTAAACCTAAGGACACGTGGAAGAAAGAGAATCAGTTTAACAGAAGGTTAACTAAGGAACTACATAAGTCCAAGTGGAAGATGAATCACCACACACACACAGGCATGCATCATAATAGATGTTTCATATACAATAAATATGGTTATAGGGCTACAAAGTGTTATTATAACTCCATGCATGTGAGACCCAAGATTAGACAAATTTGGGTCCCTAAAGGAACTAACAATGAAGGACCCATGCAAATATGGGTACCAAAATGAAGGTTCAAATGTTTTGACAGGAAAAGAGCTCCACGACCTCAACATGGTATCTAGACAGTGGATGCTCAAGGCATATGACAGGGAACAAAGCTCTACTATCTAACTATGTAGAAAAGGAGGGTCCCTCAGTCATCTTTGGAGCTAACGGCTCGGGCAAGACAAGAGGATTTGGCTCTGCTGGCAATGGTGCAGTATCTTTTAGCAAAGTAGCTTATGTGGAAGGACTCCAACACAACCTTCTAAGTATCAGCCAACTCTGCGACAAGGGTCACCAAGTAACATTTCTCAACAACCAATGTCTAGTTAGAGATTTGAAGACATCTGCCATAAAGCTGACCGGAACAAGAGAAGGAAATGTCTACAAAGTAGATCTTGGTCAATTAAGCTCTGATGAGAGAATATGTTTTCTGGCAAAAGCGTCCGAGGAAATGAGCTGGCTATGGCATAGAAGGCTGTCTCACTTAAACTTCAAAAGTATGTCCAAACTGGCATCAAAAGACCTCGTAGCTGGTCTAACCAAGTTCAACTTTGTGAAGGAAAGGCCATGCAATGCCTGCCAGCTTGGAAAGCAAATCAGAAGCTCATTCAAGAGAAAGACTGCCAAGTCCATTGACAAACCCATGCATCTGCTCCACATGAATCTCTTTGGGCCAATCCCAACAACTAATCTCGGAGGAAAAAGATACTCTCTAGTCATAGTCGACGACTACACCAAATTCACATGGGTATTTTTCTTAACCTCGAAGGATGAGACAAGCTCTGAATTAATCAAGATGTTCAGACTAGTGAAGAACGAGAAAGGAGAGAAAATCAAGGCCATAAGGAGTGATCATGGAAGAGAATTTGATTTCTCAGAAATAGACAAGTTCTACTCAGACAATGCCATCAGTCATAACTTCTCAGCTCCACAAACTCCTCAACAAAATGGAGTTGCTGAAAGAAAGAACAGAACCCTGATAGAGGCTGGAAGGACTCTACTAGCAGCAGCTCGTCTGCCTGAATACTTCTAGGCAGAAGCGGTCAACACTGCATGCTACACATAGAACAGATCATTAATTCACTCTACGATCAAGAAGACACCCTACGAACTGTGGAAAGGAAGGAAGCCGAGTGTCAGCTATTTCCATGTCTTTGGCTGTGCATGCTATATTCTCAACAATGGAAAGCAGTATCTGACAAAATTTCAGCCCAAGTCAGACGAAGGGATTTTTCTTGGATATTCCACAAACAGCAAAGCTTACAGGGTGTTTAACAAGAGGACACTGAATGTCGAAGTCTCAATACACATCATCTTTGATGAAACTGACTTAGACAAAGCTGTGCCTCAAGACACTACGACCGATAGTGCAGACACTATGAATGAAATCGTTGAGCTCAACACTACGATCGTAATGCCAGATAGTGAAATCATAGAGTATGATAATGAAATCGTAGAGGGGTCCATCCAAGACAGCGAGCCTCCACTTCAAGAAGAAAAAATAGACCTTGAAGATTTAAGTTAGGAAGGCATCAGGACAGATGTCCCAGTTGGCAATAGATGGGCAAGAGATCACACTCAGGATCTAATCATTGGAGATCCGAGTGCCAGAGTCAAAACAAGAGCTGCTACTCAGAATGAATGTTTTTATCTAAGCTTCCTGTCACAAATAGAGCCAAATAAGATAGAGGATGCTATGGAAGACTCCAGCTGGATAGAAGCAATGCAGGAAGAGCTCAACCAATTTGAACGAAGTAAAGTATGGAGATTGGTACCAAGACCAAAGAGCCATCCTGTGATAGGAACTAAGTGGGTTATCAGAAATAAAATGGATGAAGATGGGTTCATAACCAGAAACAAGGCAAGATTAGTGGCAAAAGGTTATTCGCAAGAAGAAGGTATCGACTACGATGAGACATTTGCACCTATTTCCAGACTAGAAGCCATCAGAATCTTTCTTGTCTTTGCGGCTCATATGAAGTTCAAAGTCTTCCAGATGGATGTTAAGAGATTATTTCTAAATGGAGAACTCTAAGAAGAAGTCTATGTAGAGCAACCTCCAGGTTTCATCAATCCATCTCTTTCCAATTATGTCTATAGATTAGATAAAGCCGTATATGGTCTTAAACAAGCACCTAGATCATGGTATGAAACACTGACTAACTTCTTAATCGAAAATGGGTTCACTAGAGGTAAAGTAGATACCACACTATTTCTTAGAAAGAATAAAGACAAAGTCTTACTAGTTCAAATCTATGTTGATGACATTATCTTTGGTTCTACCGACGAAAAGTTATGCAAGAGATTCTCTAAGCTAATGCAGAGCAAGTTTAAAATGAGCATGATGGGTGAGCTAAACTTCTTCCTTGGACTGCAAGTAAAGCAGACTGAAGAAGGAATTTTCATAAACCAAGCCAAGTACATCAAAGACCTACTAAAGAAGTATGGCATGGAATCAGCCTCTCCCATGAAAACACCAATTGCTCCTGCAACCAAGCTTGACAAGGATGAGAAAGGTAAAAGTATTGATATCACTCAATACAGAGGTATGATAGGGTCTCTTTTATACCTAACTGTCAGTAGACCGGATATAATGTTTGCAACATGTATATGTGCTAGATTTCAGGCTAACCCTAAAGAGTCACACTTGTCTGCTGTAAAGAGGATCTTCAGGTATCTCAAGGGTACACCCTACTTGGGGCTGTGGTATCCCAAGGAATCCTCATTTGAACTAATAGGATACACAGATACTGATTTTGCAGGATGCAAAATAGATAGAAAAAGTACCAGTGGCACCTGTCAACTTCTTCGAAACAGACTTGTGTCCTGGTTTAGCAAAAAGCAAAACTCAGTGTCTACTTCAACTGCAGAAGCTGAATATATTTCTCCTGGCAGCTGCTGTGCTCAGATCCTATGGATGAGAAATCAGCTAGCTGACTATGGGTTCGATTTCAAATCTATTCCCATACGCTGTGATAATACAAATGCCATAGCAATAACTCATAATCCTGTCATACATTCTAGGACCAAGCATATAGAAATAAGGTATCACTTCATTAGGGATCATGTGCAAAATGGAACTATATCTTTACAATATATCCTTACTGAAAATCAACTTACTGATGTTTTCACAAAACCACTAGATCAATCCAGATTTAATAAGTTAATAAGTGAGCTAGGAATGCTAAATCTACAACCATGAAATATATGCTCTAGATTGTGCTAACCATGATAGATACAAAAGCTGAACTCAAAATTGTAGACATGATTAAGGGAAGTTCACGATCGTAGAGCTGAACAGACAACTACCTAAACAATCGTAGCGAGAACTCAATCATCCTAGTGCAGACTCAACGATGACAAAAGCTCATCCTGTGATGACAAGCTTCATAACAAGGCAATCTCTTTAAGAGGTGGCTCAGGAACAAACCTAATCCTTGAATCTCTCCAAGAGGTTGGCCCTTCCCGAGCTGCCTTAAAAGAATGCTTTATCAAAAACTCATCACAATGATTCGGACAGACTCGACGATCGTAGGATAGACTCAACAAATGCTGATCAGACTCAACGACTGCCATACAGACTCGACGATCGCAGGACAGACTCAATGAACAGAAGACTACCTCTACGATCGTAGTCATTCCAAAGTCACCTCAGCTTTGAAGACACAAAAGACAAATGTGGCAGCCCCGAATCCAGGTCCCAAATCACCTCGGATCCGGTATACTATTTCTATAACTGTTTGCGGAAGATATAAACATAAATTGTTTATACATTAAACTTACACACTATTCCCCAAAATCGAGTAACCTTAACTGATTACACAATTAATAAGTTATCTAACACATAACATTATTATCAACTATTCTATTACAAAATAACTGCATATATTGCCCCAAGCTGAACTTGACATTATCATTTTCCTGTATCCCAACGCATTCGCTTTATCTGCAATGTTTTATCATGATATAGCAAGGGTGAGCATGAAAGTTGCCCAGCAAGTTTATATACAACAATATAACGATATATCATGATTGAAGAGTATGAATAATGAGCTTGCTATAATTTATCAATATAATTGAGAACTAGCACGAACAAATTTTGACTGAACAAGTATTTTACATGAACAAACATTTTTGAACCAACTGGTAATGAAGGTGATCAACCTTTCATACCTGACTTATACATGCAAGATGTACAGAGTACAAATTTCATGGCAATCAGCAATGATTAACCATAATCTTGAAGAAACTACTCTTATTAGAGTTAAGTAAAAGAAACTTGCCTGAACCGTTGATTACCGCAACACAATTTTTAACGCTTTACCCGAAGACCTAATATTAATAATATAGATCTCCAATAATTAGAATAATATCATCACAGTATAATACTGTTATATTTATATCCACAGAATAACTTAAACACAATACCACATAACCATATCAGTCTATAATTCACATAAGATTTAATATCAGGTCAAACTATTTCAGTCTGACTTAAAACTGACATAATTCTAACATCCCGACGGTCTAGTCGGACAATACTCGAGTTTAAGTTCAGTTAAACTCTACTTAAGCACTTAACCATGCCATGTAATCACATTTATATGATTTAACATTCGCTTTTTCATATCATAAATTATTCATTAACATGAAATAAGGCAAACACTAATCCAACACCCTGGATTCTATATCTAACAACCAAATTTATAATTCAGCAACTTGAATTCCAAATCCATCAATTTAAACCTCAATCCAGCAAACCGGATTCAACACATTTTCAATTCAGCAAACTATATTCTATATCCGTATCACGAAAATACCAAATCAGTGAATTATTCTCCTATCCTTTGGTCAAACATATATACATGTATTTCATGCACAAAAATTATTTTTCCATAATTTTTCAACTTCCTTTGGTATTTTTCAAAAATTAATTTCCAGTGCGTAGCTTAAGAAATTAGCTACCTCGTACTTAACTCCAGTAATGCCCATCTTTTGGCATAACCTTATATATGTTAACGTGATGCTCCATTTTAAATTTCGTGGCAATCGGAGTTGTAGAACTCCGTTTATAGCGATTTCTGTCGGAAAATCACAAAAATTGGAACGGTCATAACTTGGTCGTTTGAACTCGGAATCAGTTCATTTTTGGACACGAGCTACATAATACCATATATTTTCATTTCCCAAAAGCCTGGAATTTTTCTCATTACATAAATGCCCGAAACGGCCCCAGGAAAATTTTGGGCAGAAACTTTTTGCACTTTGGCAGTTTTGGAGTCCTTCACCAAAACTTAAATAGAATGAAATCTATAACTCCGATTAATTATCCGTCAATTTTGTTGGGTACGTATCTTTCTGAACTATAGTTTTCATCTATCACAATCCATATTTGGACATGTTAAGCTCCCGGAAATTAGTCCGGAAGTGACTGTTACAAAACTGTCCTTCTAACAGTTTTCTTAACTTTGTGTATTTTGGGAGAAATCCCATATCTTGTTCAATATTCAACCTATTTGAGTAATTCCAAAGGGATTTTACCCTTAACACATATATCTAGCATCCCAATAAGATAAATCATAAATATCCATCATAGATTTAAAAGATCCAAAAGCTTGATCACACTTTAAAAGTTCAAACTTTTCCAGAAAATTTCCATTCTTCAATTCCTTTAGATTTCCACCAAATCAACCCCCAGTATGGGTAGATCTAAACAATAAACACTTATTAACATGTATATACATGGATTTTGAGTTTAGAAACAAAGTTCCTTATTTCCTCAAACAAGCATCAAACAAAATCAAAGCTAAGAGAAAAATCATGTTTTCTATCTTTTGAAAAACCTAGCTTCATTCCGCACTTTAGATCTAACTTTTGATCTACAAAAGAGTTGGATCTACATATCAAACACTTATATACACATAGATCTAAGGTTTTAAGCCTCAAGATCACAACTTCAAGTTGTCAAAAATCAAATCAAAACACAAAGGAAATAAACTACATAAGTAGAAATTTTTGTTATACCTAAGCTTGATTTCTTGCTAAACCTTCTTCTTCTTCTTAGCTTGATCATGGAGCTTGGATGCCTCACCTAAAACTCTCCTTTCTCTCCACCATGAGACTGCCGAACTAGCCCTCCCTCTCACTCTCTCATACACGAAAATTCTAGAGAGAAAATAGATTTAGTTGGCTTGATAAAATAAAGTGAGAGATTTTTCTTACTTTTCTTAATTTAATCAAATTGATTCAATGAATCTCATTGCTAGGTGGCTGATTTGTATGGCTTTAGTCACATGCTATGCTATGTTACGGTTAGGGTTGGTGAACAACCAAAGATAAGGCAAGATTTGCAAGCTTTCTCATAAAAAAAAACCACAAAGGGTATTTTAGTCCTTTCCTTTTATTTCTATATTTCTCAATTGTTGCAACCCTTAGGGTTAGGTTTTGGGCAATCTAAGGTTTAGGGTTGGTCACCAAACCAATATCTTGCCAAGAATTGCAAGTTACCTTATAAAAAAAATGTGACACATAGCCTAATTGGGTGAATTATCTATTGCCAATTATGTGGTATATAAATGGATGATGAGCATGAACATCTCCCTCTCCTTTCACCTCTTCATTACCCGGCCATGTGGCTTAATAATGCTCCCAATTTGCTTTCTATTTTATCTCTTATTTGATTTAACAAATGTCCAAAAATTCCTCTCCCAATTGGCTAAAAAAAATTGAGTCATTCCTTTAATGTATTGCTTGATCTCTAATTAACTTCTTTGGCCAACATTTGGCTATACATAGTCCAATACCTTTAATTTTTATCCAACCCAATTCATTTAATTAGGGTTTTCACTCCTCCATTAAAACACCAATCCTTGATCATGAACATTTATTTCCTTAACCCAATTAGACTTGCTATAATTAGGTTATGAAATTAATCATTTGAGATATATTAAATAAATCTCCTAGAATTAGTAAGTATTCTAAATATCACAATTCTCTTTTTCCATAACCCTTAAGTTATTAAATCTTTCATTCCTAATTTATAATTAGGGTTTCACTAATTCCTCTTGTTTGTTTATATAATAAACAAAGATAAACCATCACATAATGTTCATATTCCTTACACATAACTTTTTAACCCTTAGGGTTTAATACTTCGCATTAGGATTCCCAAATTAGGGTTTAAATTCTCTATACTAAAATTAGGCTTTCTGAACATATCGTTAGAGTTTTCTAACTTAATCACCATATCCATATCATGAATTTAGTGTTTCGGATTCCCGGAACAGAAACTAGGGTTTCAGAACCGATTTCTATGGTTTCTCATTCATTGTTAGGGTTTTCTAACAATTCGTTAGATTTTTCTAACTTAATAAACGTATGATTAACATAACTTTAGGGTTTGCTAAAGTTATAACTTATCTGATCAATCCTTGATCTTAAATCATCATGGTTCACATATGTAACCAAATATACCGACTAGTATTCACTTCGATACTTATCCTTGATAATTCTTCAAAAGAATTTTAAATCTACCATAATCTTATACCTCATTACTAGACTATCACTTACAGTCTATCACATAATTCAAGTTTTGTTCAAAACTTTTGAAATTCTTGGAATTTCATTACATAACTGCCAATTCCATACACTTATTTCCTGTCTAGGTCCTAATATTGAACCTTAAATCAATCAATTATGATTTTAAAATTTTGTCCAAATTCTCGGGTTGTCACATTCACCCCTCTTTCTAAGAATTTCGTCCCCGAAATTCACCTTACACCTTACACCGTGCACCTTACACCATTTATACTGAGCGATCACACAAGACCTTGAACTTATTTTCTCGAGTATCTATCAAAGATATTCAAACTTCTCGGGTATCTATCAAAGATACTCAAACTTCTCGGGTATCTATCAAAGATACTCAAACTTCTCGGGTATCTATCAAAGATACTCAAACTTCTCGGGTATCTATCAAAGATACTCAAACACTCGCAAAGGTCAAATTCTCACTAAGTATTCCTGTATTTACAACTCCATCACATTTTTATCATCTCTGCACCAGGTTACATGGTACATGAGTGATAATTAAAAATAAATTTTGATATTTCAAATCATTTGCTTAAACATTCTATCTGTTCTTATTATCCTCAATACTTCATTCACACATAACTATACCCAGTTCATAAAACCACACTTATGAGTCCATAAATTGCCACAATCATATGAGTTCACGAACTTTCCTAGACAGACCTTTGGCGTCCATTCGCTGAGGGGTTCATAAACATTTCATATAACTATGCGTCAAGTATGTCACATAAGTATGAATTTTAAGAACTCGCACTTAACCTTATATCCTCTAACTATGACCTATCTATCTGTTATACACATGAGAAAGTAATCACCCTCTTAACACGCATATAGAAAATAGCGTGACACAACATTTTAATAATTATCAATGCCAGAAACTAAGTAGTTGTCAAACCAAACTCGGCCACTAATCAATATAGGAAGCTAAGTGAACAATTCCCCGCCCATACAAAGAATTGGTTAACCTAACAACTACATCGACCAGGAAGCTAAGTGATTCTAAAACCAAGTACAAATTCCCCGCCCATACAAGGAATCATACAACTCAGCGGCTGACACGAGTCCTCAATTGAAATCCCACATAATTCTAGCTCTACACTTACTCCATACGAATTTTATTTAATCCGTATTTACAATTCATAACTCTTTCATGAGTTTTCATAGTACAATTTCATAGTACAACTGATACACAGCATCTTGCTGTAAACTTTTCAATCATCAGATTGATTCTTTTCCCACATCATAACTTTATCAGATCACGGGGTGATCTTATCGTATATATTACGATTTATTTATATGCATTATGATCGTTTTGTTTTACGATCTTCTATCCCTGCACTTTCAGTCTTTTAGACTCAATCTATTCACCATTACTGTTCATCTTTATTATCAGAGTTATGGAACTCTGTGCTTTACACTCACCGAGATTCGTCTTTGAATCTTACGACCAACTAACTCTATTTGAGTTAGTCCTTAATCCTAATCACTGCGGTTATTGGTCTCAGGTATTCCTACCTAAGCTTCATAACCAACAGCTCTGATACCAACTGTGGCAGCCCCGAATCCAGGTCCCAAATCACCTCGGATCCGGTATACTATTTCTATAACTGTTTGCGGAAGATATAAACATAAATTGTTTATACATTAAACTTACACACTATTCCCCAAAATCGAGTAACCTTAACTGATTACACAATTCATAAGTTATCTAATACATAACATTATTATCAACTATTCTATTACAAAATAGCTGCATATATTGCCCCAAGCTGAACTTGGCATTATCATTTTCCTGTATTCTAACGCATTCGCTTTATCTGCAATGTTTTATCATGATATAGCAAGGGTGAGCATGAAAGTTGCCCAGCAATTTTATATACAACAATATAACGATATATCATGATTGAAGAGTATGAATAATGAGCTTGCTATAATTCATCAATATAATTGAGAACTAGCACGAACAAATTTTGACTGAACAAGTATTTTACATGAACAAACATTTCTGAACCAACTAGTAATGAAGGTGATCAGCCTTTCATACCTGACTTATACATGCAAGATGTACAGAGTATAAATTTCATGACAATCAGCAATGATTAACCATAATCTTGAAGAAACTACTCTTATTAGAGTTAAGTAAAAGAAACTTGCTTGAACCGTTGATTACCGCAACATAATTTTTAACGCTTTACCCGAAGACCTAATATTAATAATATAGATCTCCAATAATTAGAATAATATCATCACGGTATAATACTGTTATATTTATATCCACAGAATAACTTAAACACAATACCACATAACCATATCAGTCTATAATTCACATGAGACTTAATATCAGGTCAAACTATTTCAGTCTGACTTAAAACTGACATAATTCTAACATCCCGACGGTCTAGTCGGACAATACTCGAGTTTAAGTTCAGTTAAACTTTACTTAAGCACTTAACCATGCCATATAATCACATTTATATGATTTAACATTCGCTTTTTCATATCATAAATTATTCATTAACATGTAATAAGGCAAACACTAATCCAGCATCCTGGATTCTATATCTAACAACCAAATTTATAATTCAGCAACTTGAATTCCAAATCCATCAATTTAAACCTCAATCCAGCAAACCGGATTCAACACATTTTCAATTCAGCAAACTATATTCTATATCCGTATCACGAAAATACCAAATCAGTGAATTATTCTCCTATCCTTTGGTCAAACATATATACATGTATTTCATGCACAAAAATTATTTTTCCATAATTTTCCAACTTCCTTTGGTATTTTTCAAAAATTAATTTCTAGTGCGTAGCTTAAGAAATTAGCTACCTCGTGCTTAACTCCAGTAATGCCCATCTTTTGTCATAACCTTATATATGTTAACGTAATTCTCCATTTTAAATTTCGTGGCCATCGGAGTTGTAGAACTCCGTTTATAGTAATTTCCGTCGAAAAATCACAAAAATTGGAACGGTCATAACTTGGTCGTTTTAACTCAGAATCAGTTCATTTTTGGAAAAGAGCTACATAATACCATATATTTTCATTTCCCAAAAGCCTGGAATTTTTCTCATTAAATAAATGCCCGAAACGGCCCCCGGAAAATTTTGGGCAGAAACTTTTTGCACTTTGGCAGTTTTGGAGTCCTTCACCAAAACTTAAATAGAATGAAATCTATACCTCCGATTAATGATCCGTCAATTTTGTTGGGTTCGTATCTTTCTGAACTACAGTTTTCATCTATCATAATCCATATTTGGACATTGTTAAGCTCCCAGAAATTAGCCCGGAAGTGACTATTATAAAACTGTCCTTCTAACAGTTTTCTTAACTTTGTGTATTTTGGGAGAAATCCCATATCTTGTTCAATATTCAACCTATTTGAGTAATTCCAAAGGGATTTTACCCTTAACACATATATCTAGCATTACAAGAAGATAAATCATAAATATCCATCATAGATTTAAAAGATCCAAAATCTTGATCACACTTTAAAAGTTCAAACTTTTCCAGAAAATTTCCATTCTTCAATTCCTTTAGATTTCCACCAAATCAACCCCCATTATGGGTAGATCTAAACAATAAACACTTATTAACATGTATATACATGGATTTTGAGTTTAGAAACAAAGTTCCTTATTTCCTCAAACAAGCATCAAACAAAATCAAAGCTAAGAGAAAAATCATGTTTTCTATCTTTTGAAAAACCTAGCTTCATTCCGCACTTTAGATCTAACTTTTGATCTACAAAAGAGTTGGATCTACATATCAAACACTTATATACACATAGATCTAAGGTTTTAAGCCTCAAGATCACAACTTCAAGTTGTCAAAAATCAAATCAAAACACAAAGGAAATAAACTACATAAATAGAAATTTTTGTTATACCTAAGCTTGATTTCTTGCTAAACCTTCTTCTTCTTCTTAGCTTGATCATGGAGCTTGGATGCCTCACCTAAAACTCTCCTTTCTCTCCACCATGAGGCTGCCGAACTAGCCCTCCCTCTCACTCTCTCAGACACGAAAATTCTAGAGAGAAAATAGATTTAGTTGGCTTGATAAAATAAAGTGAGAGGTTTTTCTTACTTTTCTTAATTTAATCAAATTGATTCAATGAATCTCATTGCTAGGTGGCTAATTTGTATGGCTTTAGTCACATGCTATGCTATGTTAGGGTTAGGGTTGGTGAATAACCAAAGATAAGGCAAGATTTGCAAGCTTTCTCATTAAAAAAAAACCACAAAGGGTATTTTAGTCCTTTCCTTTTATTTCTATATTTCTCAATTGTTGCAACCCTTAGGGTTAGGTTTTGGGCAATCTAAGGTTTAGGGTTGGTCACCAAACCAATATCTTGCCAAGATTTGCAAGTTACCTTATAAAAAAAATGTGACACATAGCCTAATTGGGTGAATTATCTATTGCCAATTATGTGGTATATAAATGGATGATGTGCATGCACATCTCCCTCTCCTTTCACCTCTTCATTACCCGGCCATGTGGCTTAATAATGCTCCCAATTTGCTTTTTATTTTATCTCTTATTTGATTTAACAAATGTCCAAAAATTCCTCTCCCAATTGGCTAAAAAAAATTGAGTCATTCCTTTAATGTATTGCTTGATCTCTAATTAACTTCTTTGGCCAACATTTGGCTATACATAGACCAATACCTTTAATTCTTATCCAACCCAATTAATTTAATTAGGGTTTTCACTCCTCCATTAAAATACCAATCCTTGATCATGAACATTTATTTCCTTAACCCAATTAGACTTGCTATAATTAGGTTATAAAATTAATCATTTGAGATATATTAAATAAATCTCCTAGAATTAGTAAGTATTCTAAATATCACAATTCTCTTTTTCCATAACCCTTAAGCTATTAAATCCTTCATTCCTAATTTATAATTAGGGTTTCACTAATTCCTCTTGTTTGTTTATATAATAAACAAAGATAAACCATCACATAATGTTCATATTCCTTACACACAACTTTTTAACCCTTAGGGTTTAATACTTCGCATTAGGATTCCCAAATTAGGGTTTAAATTCTCGATACTAAAATTAGGCTTTCTGAACATATCGTTAGAGTTTTCTAACTTAATCACCATATCCATATCATGAATTTAGGGTTTCGGATTCCTGAAACAGAAACTAGGGTTTCAGAACCGATTTCTATGGTTTTTCATCCATTATTAGGGTTTTCTAACAATTCGTTAGATTTTTCTAACTTAATAAACGTATGATTAACATAACTTTAGGGTTTGCTAAAGTTATAACTTATCTGATCAATCCTTGATCTTAAATCATTATGGTTCACATTTGTAACCAAATATACCGACTAGTATTCACTTCGATACTTATCCTTGATAATTCTTCAAAAGAATTTTAAATCTACCATAATCTTATACCTCATTACTAGACTATCACTTACAGTTTATCACATAATTCATGTTTTGTTCAAAACTTTTGAAATTCTTGGAATTTCATTACATAACTGCCAATTCCATAAACTTATTTCCTGTCTAGGTCCTAATATTGAACCTTAAATCAATCAATTATAATTTTAAAATTGTGTCCACATTCTCGGGTTGTCACAACAAATCAGTACATTCCTACTCAGTCAAAATTGTAGAGCCAAGCAAAAGGCGACACCTGTCCCACTAAGTCAAAATGAGAGAGGGAAGTTACAAGTATAAATTGAAATCTTGTTTTCGAAATCTAAAGTTCAAAAGATTATCTCTCCCATTCTGTCTCTCTCTCTCAAAGAAAAACCCTAAATCAGTAGAAAGCTTAGTCGTATCTCACTTCTCAACTACAGAATCAATGGCTACTTCAAATGTAATTTCAGGCTACAGACTCTGCTTCGACGAGTTCAAGAATGCTCCACCAAAATTTTATAAGACGATGGCCTTACTTAAGAAGGCGGGTCTCGAAGAGGCGTTGAGCACCGATACACTCATATATCCCAAGCTAGTGAAGGAATTCTATAAGAATGGTGTGTTCGAACACAACACCATCACTACTCGGATAAAGGGAGTAGAAATGAGACTAAGGGAAGAGGACTTCAATCTGGCCCTAGGTTTCAAGAATGAAGGGCACCCATTTCTAGACAGCATAAGCTTCCAAAAGGGATTGAAGAAAATGCACCACAAGAAGAATCCCTCTGTGAAAGGCTACAAAAAGAAGGAGTTCCCTCAAAGGTACGAATTCTTGGCTGATATTATTGGGAAATGCATCTGCTGCAAGAGCTCAGGTCATGACTCGGTAAATGAGACTCAACTTAAGCTCATGACGGCCATGATTTATGGTACACAACTCAACTATGGGGCTGTATTGCTCGAGTGGATAGGCAAGTGGATCGTCAACTCGAAGAAATCAATTAGCACTCCGAAGATGCTGTATGGGAGATTCATAAGCATCATTCTGCAATCTGCACTGGGTGACAAAATTGGGGATGATGAAGGAGAAGCCATCAACCCAAATCGAAGAATGACCTAGCAGTTATTTGAGAACTAGAAGAGAAACCCTGCTGAGTATGTTCGAATGATGACAGAGTCCAGTGGGAGAACTGGGGAACTAAAGGTGGCAGGCTTTCCAGGAGACATGTTTGTTATCAAGGAAGTTGAAGAAGAAGGAGAAGCAGACAAGGGAGAACCCTCTTCTCTTGTCAGAAAAAGCAAGGGCAAGAAAAAGCTAAGGGCAAGACAAATTGAAGAGCCTCAAGGATCTACAACTGACATTCCTATAGAGTCCTCTGATATAGAGACTCTAAGGAGGCTAAGAAAGAAGCAACAGCAAAAAGAAGCTGAAGAGGATCAAGCCACCATATCACAGATCCTAAAGAAGAACAAAACTGGTCATAAGTCCAAAAGACCAACAGTTTCTTCAATCATAGAGTCCCTGCTGTTCTCTAAAACCAGGCCAAGTGTGGCAGAAATGGAAGAAACTGCTTCAAAAAGAGTGGCTGTTCAACATGACAAAGCTAAGACTCAAGGGAGTCCAAAAGTTGTGGCTAAACCCAGCAAAGAAAAAAGAAAGCTGGTCAAGAAGTATATTCTTGAGAATGAAAATGTGCTGAAAAAGGAAGCCAAGAGTGTGGCTGTAAAAGAGGAACAGCCCCAGGCAAATAAAGAGGACAGTGCTCCAGCTGAGGGGGAGATTCCTGAAATTCTCATGATTGAGTACACACCGCTGAGGGGGAGAAGTCTACAGCTTAAGAAGATGTTCCAGTTGAGGGGGAGTTTCTGATCTCTCAAGAAGATGTTCATGCTGAGGGAAAGCCTCATGATATCCCAATGACAGAAGAAGAGGTTCCTGCCCAAGATAAAGTTGAATCAATGCCAAACTTTCCAGAGACCATTGAGGTAATGTAATCTTCAGAAGAGACCAAAGAAGAGGAAGAAAATGATAATGATGAGCTTGAAATCACTGGTGTAGGGAAAGATGGATTTAGGAGCTATATGTACACTCAACTGTTTTCCTACCTACCCATGATGGCATACCATCAAGCTCAAATCTTGAACTCATGGGATCACATGTTCTGGAGCTTCAAGGAATATCCAGCGATCTCAGTTCTGGCTAATGGATTTCCAGGGAAAGTCATCTTTTCCAAGAAGTTGTTTACCAACCATTTCTCATCCAAGGATAAACTTGAGGTATTGACTATTCCTGGTCTCTTTAAAGTTAATCACTTGTCATCATCTTCATTCAGTCAATTCTATGAATTTCCTCGATGGATGGAAGTGATTCTGTGAGGTCCCCGAACTCGGATACTTGAAACCTGAACTCGGTACTTCACGATACCATTTCTATGAGCGGAATAATATTAATAATATTAACAATAATATAAAACTTAACTTAAAATTTACATATACATCAGAGTCTTTCTCTCAAGTACGTAACCTTTAGTCATTCATTACATGATATTAGATATTTAAATATCATAGTCTTCATAATCTAAAACTATTACAAATAGTACCACAAATCTTATTTGGTTAGCTTTCCCTTTCCCTTGTTTCGGCATGAGCCTTCTGGTTCTTCACACTTAGCTGAAAAACATTTAAATTAAGCAAGGATGAGCATTTGAGTGCCCAACAAGTATTATATATATATATATAAGCTGAAAGAAATTTAAATGTTTTCTTTATAATACCCTTCTACAACCAGTCAATAGTTGTGAAGTAATCTATACCAATAATAGTATCATAACAACCCTCTTTCAAATTTTTGAAACTACGCATTGACTATATATGGGGTTTCTGTGATATACTATGAACATTGTTTTCATTTTCGAAAAGGTTTGAATAGAAATTCATCTGTAAACCGTCATGACTTACGGGCACGGAGGGTAATCAGCCCCATTGTACCCTGTATTGATCAATACTACATATATAAGAACGAAGTTATCGTTCACTCTGTCCGCCTTGGGCGCATAAAAATTTTCCCATTATCGGGATGTTCATACCTGTCGGGTTTTTATAACAAAGGTCTTATATAATTCAACAATAATATATAATTCAACATATATGTATATCAAAGGTGTATCAACATGTGATTAAATACAATGATTATCCAAGTGGGGACACTTGTATAATCATTTCTATAAATTAACGAACAGAATATATAACTGAATTATCATATACTAACATGTTGATAATCAATGGGTTTATATAATATAGGTTTAACAATCTATATATTAATAATAATTAATAATTATTCTGAACTTCTTACTTCTGTCCATTGCATAAAGAAAATACAAAGTTAGGATACTTGTCTGATGCGCTGCTTACAATTCTCAACTTAGTTCTACCCTTTTCTATCACAACCTATCATTAATCAAATCATTCGTTCGATTAGAACCATATAATATAACACATAATACTACATTTCGCAGTCAGCACATAACCTAATCGTCTTATCACACATGTTCTACAATCATGGCATCACAAACAATCATCAACACATTCCTAATCACATTGTCACACAACCTTAATAACCATTTAATCGCAATTAAACAGTTAACTAATCACACTATCTAAGTCCAGATCAATTTCTGAAACATGTCGGTCTACCGACATCTTTATCGAGTAATTATCGAGTCTAAGACTCTAAACAGTTGTCTAATATTCATTTAGACTAATTAAATAACAGTCGTATGACCTTATAATAATTATAAAATAATTATTACCATTTACCATAAATTTTGAAATATCAGAATCATTATTAAATGATTTAAATATTAATCAATTCTATTATCATTAATATTTAATTAATATTAAACTATTAATGAAACCATTTCCAAAATATTAAAGTTATGTATAATAACTCAAAATATTTTTAAAACATTTATATTACCTTTAATTGATTTTTAAACATCTAAAATCATTATTAAATAATTACCATTAATATTTAAATATTAATGAACTATTTATCCAAATATTAAAAGTCATAATTATAACTTAAAATATTTTTAAATCATTAATATCCTTTTAAAATGATTTTTAAATAAATAAAACCATTTTAAACTATTTATTTAATATAATTATTAAATAAATTTAATATCATTAATCATTAAATATCATTAATATTAAATTATTAATGAAAATATCCCTTAAATATTAAAAGTTATATTTTATAACTTAAAATATCTTTAAACACTTTATTTTCATTTAAAATGATTTTTATAATATTAAAATTCTTTTTAAAATAATTTATTTAATATAAATATTAAATAACTTTAATATCATTAATAATCATTAATTAATTAAATTTACCTTAAAATATTAAAAGTTATATTTTATAACTTAAAATATTTTTAAATACCTTATCATTATTTAAAATGATTTTTAATGTAATAAAATCATTTTTAATTCATTTATTTAATTTATTTAATAAATAACTTAATTATCATTAATATTAATTTATTAATGAAAATTATCAAATAATATTAAAAGTTATTAAAAATAACCTAAAATATTTTCTTATATCATAATATAATTTTAAATGATTTTTCAAATATTCAAATCATTTTTAAATAATTTATTTAATATTATAATTAAATAAATTAAATACTTTTAATATTCCAAAAATATTAAATATTTATGAAATATATTTAAAATAATTAAAAACTAATTTTCAGAATTTAAAATAATTTTTAATGATTTATTTTGTATTTTTAATAATTAAAAACTATTTTTTTCTATTTTTTTATTAATTTCTGGAAAATATAAATTATCTGTCGCTAAAGACCACCTATAGCGACAGAACCGTCGCTATAGGTGTTCTTGGTGTTCTTCATGCAAACCCAGAAAATCAAGTCAGTGAACGAGTGAGTTACTTTGACCATCTTTTAATGCATGATCGCAATGTTTTCTGGGTATCTAATGTTATTACACATGTAGTACACGTGTAATACTACATACACAAACAGGTTTCATGGTCATAAAACAACATATAAGATAATTATAGGCCTCCAAAAAGTCTGACAAATCTGTTCTTCATTTCTGGGTTTTCCAGAAAATGAAGAACAGTCGATGGTACTATATTTAGATCCTTCTATCTTACGTTCTGGTTCTAGTTTGTGCAATATAATGGCTCCAAAATGTAGCCGAACTGTCAGGCTCAATTTCCATAACACAATATCACTCTAAAAGTATTACATGAACAAGATCTGGCACGGTCAAACCATGCCAGAAACCTTGTTCATTAACCACCTGGGTTTTCCCAGAAATCGCCAGAACAGGTGGTCAACCCAAGTTTAACTGTGATTATCTTTCACCCTAGTCACGATCTAAGTGTTATAATGACTTTCATGTGTACTCCATATACCAGTTTACAACATCAAAACAATAACATAACATAAATAAATAACAACAGCTAGATCCAAGCTCTGAAAAAACGTTGTCAGAGTGTTCTTGGTAATCTGGGTTACCCAGATTTTCACATGGTCATGGCCGGTCAACCCTGTTTGACCACTTATAACTTCTAATCTACAACAGCTATGGACCTGATTCAAGTTCCATATGGAAGATGACATAACAAGCTACATGTGTAAACATTTAAACATCAAAATAACATAACACAATGAGATCTACAGTCTCTGACATCTGTTGTCAGAACATAAAAAAAATATTTTCCAGATTTTTGAAAATCATTGATTTGAGCATTTAGATGTTATGGAACCGTAATATACCAACCCAGATCATTAAACTAGACTACAAACAACACATTATAACATCAAATCACAAGATCTAATAACAATTTAAGGATCATATCATAGCTAGGGTTTTATACCTTTTTCTTTGAAATTTTCTGATCTTTGGCTTCTGATTTGATTATGAATTTCGTGGGGCTGTGTTTTGGGATAGAAATACTTAGAGAATTCGTTGCTTAGAGAGAAATAGGGACTTGGTTGAGTGTTGGGAAAAATGTAAGTTAGTAAATGCCTTTCTCTCTCCTCCAATCTATATATATATATGATGTTTGATGCATGTATGCTGATATCTAGAGCTGAGTGATGTCAAATAATATCACATGGAGTTGTTAGGTTTGGTGACCAACTTCACAAATTTTGTCAAAACCTACAAGCTAGCTTCTTTAATGCTAAAAAGGGCATAATGGTCTTTTGTTTTTCCAATTTAATGGCAAAAATGGAACTTAGCAAACCCTTAGGGTTTAACCCTTAGGGTTTAACCCTAAGGTTTAGCACAAAATAAATCTAGGATTTAGCAATTAGGGTTTGCACAAAAAAATAAAATTAAATAAAAATTAATTAAATTTTAGTTTCTTAAATTTTGAAATTAAGGTTTTCTAGTTATGATTAATTATCTAATCACACTATACATGAACATTAGGGTTTAATATATCTAATTATAATTAACTTTGCTAATTTAGCAATTAGAGTTTATTTTTTTGGTAATTAGGGTTACCAAATTACAATTAGGGTTCCAATTACTAAATTAGGGTTTAATAATTTAGGGTTGCTAAAATTAACAATTATAATCGTAATACTTGTGAATTAATCACATTAATACAATAACCAACAATCTCAAACTCTAATTTCAAATTAGGGTTTCTCACTCTAAAAATTTGTATTTTCTAAATATTAGGGTTTCTAGAATTTTAATTAGGGTTTACCTAATTAATACATTAAATACATGCCATAACTTATATAACATACTTATAAAACAATCTTGCACTATAATTTGGATATCAAATTAGGGTTTAACATGATTACTAGGGTTTGGTCAAAATACACCGTAATTGACCAACCATTATTAATACGGACATACCGTACATATTCATAGCACTGAAAAATCAAAATATAATTAATATAATATTATTATTCTCATACCTTGACAATAATCCAAAATTAGGATTTGGACTCCATATCTGATTATTCTTTCATATTTAACCTAATAATTAAGGTAAAATATTTAACTTAATAATCTGTACAAAAATTCATATAATAAAATAATTATTATATTTATTCTAAAAATCACTTCATATATTATTTAAATAATATATGATTATATAATCATGGAAAATAATTAATAAAAACATTTCTATCTTAAAATTAATTATTATGAAAATATACTTTATAATAATCAATAATTCTAAAATAAATTTACTTGTAAATATTCATGTAATAAATATATTTTTATTTACCACATAAATACATATACACATAATCTTGTACAAATCCTCATCCTAAAAAAAAAAATTTATACGCAAAATTTATGATTTATTTATATAGAAAATATCGGGTTGTCACAGATTCTTCACCCACTCAATCAGTTTCCAGTTACAGAATCTCAAAATTCTGTACCTGAAAAACCAAAAGAAGTCAACCTTACCCTGCTTCCACAAATCACCAACCCTACGATTCAAGACTCTAACCACATCGTAGAATCCAACATTGAAATTGTAGAGTCACCTATCTCAGACATCCAAACCCAAACCCCTCCAGCTGATATACCATCCTCCTCATCACATGACCACTTCAGTCTTGATCTCGCGCTTTACAATTTGCAAGATCAATCTCAACCGAGAACCTCTCCAATGAACAATCCTCGAGCAAATGATACTCTCCCAAACTTGTCTACCAAGGATGACTTGAAAAACACTTCTGAGAAAATGGTCAAGTCTATAGAAGCACGTTTGGAAACTCACTCTGATCTCATCAATATCTGGCTGAATCAAATGATCACAGCTGCAAATAATTTCCCTGGCACTATGAATACTAAGCTTACAAAGAGGCTAAGAGAAATTATCAAAGAGATTCTAAAGAGTATATCGGATAGAGATGAGATCCACTTCCAGAGAGCTGACCAGCAAAGAGAGGCTGTACTCGAAATATAGAAACACCAAGACCTTCAACATAAGATTATGCTGGACAACATCCTCAACTTGAAAGCTTCTGTCTATGACTTCCAGCAATCTTATGCAAATCAGGACAAACATAATGATATGATTCTTTCAATTCTCCAAAATAAAGAAGCAAGAACTGAAAAACAGATCAAGGAAAATAGAGAGGACATCGCTCAAACCCAAAGTCAACTGAACGAGCTTGTCCAAGGAGTTAATCGACTATCTGCAGATATTCGAACCCTTGATGCTGACATAAAGGGGGAGAATAAAGGGAAAGGAGATCAAGAAGGTCAGGGAGGCCAAGGCAGAGGCAGAGGAGGTCATGGAACTCAAGAAAGGGGGAAGAAGATAATTTCATGCTCAAGCATCTCGAAGCCCTCCTGCAAGACAATTCCACAGTCAGACTCAAAGATCTGATCAACAAGGAATTGTAATGGCTATATCATTAAGCCGTCAGGAGTCAACTCCCAGCTCACAAGATGTGTCTACTGTATGCATAAGAATTCCAACTGGAGATCCTGCATTCATGCACAGGCATGAGGAGAATCCAATACTAAGTCTAAGCGAGCTGGAAGAGTTAGCCAGAAACGAGGAAGCTCAAAGAAAAAGAAAGGCTGAGGAGTACGCCAATCCACCTCCACTAAAGAGGTCAAGGAAACAGAGATAAGTTGAAACTTAAATTTCCTATTGATGTAATGTTGAATTGTAATATCTTCTGATCATCAATAAATTCATGCTTATTCTCTAGAAATTTCAGTTGCTCACTGAAATACTAAGACATGTTTAAATTTCCTGCAAATGCATCTAGTCACTAATAATCATGACAACAAATCTCATTGGTTATGTCAACATCAAATAGGGGGAGATTGTTGGGAGAATGCATATTATGATTTGATGCTTTAATGTATATGTTCATGATTATTTGTGAGGTCCTTAAATGAATATATGTGCAAGGACTTAGTGATAGATCAAAATTGTTAGGTTGATCTAATCTTTCAACATGTACCATTCTGATAAAGAATGTATAGATAGAAAGATCAAAACTGTTAGGTTGATCTTAAAATGTAATAGATTAGTCTTGAAGAAATCGTAGTGCATCAATCTGATCAACATTGCAGGAGTCAAGGCAGAAAACGTAGAGCCTGAAGATCGTAGTGTGCCTACCTTGAAGGGGACTCTTCAAAAATCATAGAGTGGTCCCAACGTTTGCCGAGCCAACTCCACGATCGTAGTATGCTGAAGGAAACATGAAGTTTACAAGTCAACGATCATAGTGTGCTCTCGGGAACGTTGAGTCAACAACACGAGCAAGAGAAGATCGTAGTGTGCGAAGGTTTAAGGGAAATCATAGTGCTCTCAGCTTTGTAGTATGCAAAGATGTCAAGACACTACGATCTAAATCGTAGAACACCACGATCCAAATCGTAGAACACCACGATCCAAATCGTAGAGCATCATCTGTCTCATGTCAGAAAACGTCGAGCCTCATGATCTGTGTTTTTAATAAGTGCAGAATGGATCCCAGATGCTGCAGTGCTCATCAGTCCCAAAATATATGAAATATCCTTTGTATGCAACAAAGAAGCGTATTGAAGAAGCTAAGGATAGTACCATGGGTAAGAGGGACAAAACACCTTTTTAGGTGGTAGGTTAGAAAACAGCTTGCAGTGTCAGTGGGCCAGAATGCAGAATTCAGAAGATGTGCAGAAATATCTTCTTCACAGTACAGAAAGTTCAGACGCATTTAATGCCACAACGGATGGATCCAACGGATAGTTTTCAACATCACATATATACAGATCAGATAGATGAGAGATAATCAAGCAAGCATTAAACAAACAACGTAAACATTTCTCTCAAGCTTAACTCTAAGATCTGGGATACTGCAAAGCTTGCTTAGCTACTCAGTTCTTTAGAACAAGTGCTTACACAGCAACTGAGTAGCAACCATCAAGAACGCTATCATCAATCAACTGAAGAAGAGTACCAAGTCTGCTGGACTTGAAGAGTTCATAGTGAATTGTAAGAAAGCCAAGTCTGCTGGACTTGAAGAGTTCAAGAGTGAACTAAGAAGTTCCTAGACTGCTGGTCTAGAAGGAATCTGTGTGATTCAGAAGCTGTAACAGACATCCTTAGTGGATTTCCTACTCGTTGAGTAGAAGAGTGGACTAGGAGCTTTAAGTTCTCTAATCCACTTAAAACGACTATGTCATTTACATTCACATCATAACTGCTATAACTGTTATAATTGCCTCACCCTCATTACTCCAATGCTTGGTAAAGAAGATTAAAACTAATATTAATTCCGCTAAGTTTTACTCACTTTCAAAGAACTAGTTTTAAAAGAAAAGATTTTTAAATATCTATTCAACCCCCCCCCCCTTTTAGATAACTATTGTGCCAACTAAGAACTAACAATATTGAAGTGGTTTGTTTAAATCAAAATAATTGATAGACGTCTTAAACTTCTTAATGCTAACATGGATATCATATCACATAAAGCCTAATTGTTTCTTCCTTTTCTCAGATCATGCTGCCTAGGAGACTTCAGTGGAATCAGAGGGAGGAAGGATCCGTTAACAATGGTGGAGGGGAAAATGTTGATCCAATGCAGAACTCCATTAACCTGTTAACTGAGGCAATGCAAAACAGACCCCCGCCAGTAGCAGGGCAGCCAGGACAGCACTTAGCTAGCTTTAAGGGCTTTAAATTGGTAGGACCACCGGAGTTCCGGGGAACCTTGGATCCAATTGAAGCCCAGACATGGATAGAAGAAATGGAGAAGGTGTTTGAGGTCGCACGAGTGGCCGAAGCACAGAAGACGAGTTTTGCCACTTTTATGATGAAGGGCAAAGCTAACTATTGGTGAAAAGCCAATAGGGGCCGAATAGACGAAGGAGTTATTCCTTGGGAGAGATTTAAGGAGCTATTCCTCGAGAATTACTTCTCTGAGAATACGCAACAGGATATGGAAGTTAAGTTTCTGGAACTGAAGCAAGGTAGTATGACTGTCGCAGAGTACGTGGTAAGATTTAATGAGATGGCCTGATTTGCGTCACATCAAGTTGACACAGAGGCCGGGAAGGCAAGGAGGTTCGAATTAGGACTGAAACCATGGGTGCAAAAGGCAATGGCGGTGTTTCAGATTAAGACTTACTCTGATCTTTAGGAAAGAGCTATCATTGCTGAAGGAGGCAATGAAGCAATCGCTCGATTCAAACAAGAGAAGAAGACCGGTCAGGATGGTTAGAAAGGGGGAAGCAGCGGAGGTAGCAACCCCAACAAGCGTAAATAGATGGAGAGCCAATCCTCTGAAGGAAATAAGACCGGAGGGGAGGCTAAGAAAAGTATGAAGTGCAATAACTGTGGGAGGAGTCACTCTGGGGATTGTATGAAGGGAAAGAATGTTTGCTATCGTTGTGGACAACCGGGGCACATGGCTCCTCAGTGTCCGAATAAGCAGAAGGGTGGATATTTCTCGTGTAGAGCCACAAACCATCAAATCAAGGACTGCCCGAAGAAAAAGGGTGATACAGCTAGAGGCAATCGCAACAACAACAACAATGGACTAAACAGTGGAGGGCCAGCCAGTCAAGCTAACAGACCAACGGCACGAACGTTCAACATAACCGTATAGGATGCGGTGGAATCTAAGGACGTGGTGTCAGGTATCATTTCGATCAATGATATAGATGCATACGTGTTATTTGATTCGGGTTCTACCTGCTCTTTTGTTTCTGAAGGATTTGCTAAACAGTTAGACTTACCTCGTGAGGGATTAGAACACCCTATGAACGGAGAAGTAGCGAACAAGGAAATTATTCCTGTAGAATACATTTATAGGAATTGTTATGCCAAATTACGAGGATTTAAGCTCAAAGTGGATTTGATACCTATTCGTTTGGGGGGAATTCGATGTAATCCTTGGAATGGATTGGTTATCAATTCACAGAGCAGTTATAGATTGTAAGAAGAAGTGTGTACACCTTAAGACTCTGAATAAGTCAAAGGTGGTATTTTACGATAGTAAATTGCCGAGATAATCTCATTGTCTTACGATGGTGCAAGCTCAGAGATTGATTAGGAAGGGTTGTATAGGTTATTTGGCTCACATAATTGATACTCGATGAGTCGAGGGTGAAGTGAGTCAGATACCTATAGTAAGGGATTTCGTTGATGTCATCCCAGACGAGATTTCGGGATTACCACCGGATAGAGAGATTGAGTTTGTCATTGATTTGGCACCAGAGACAACGTCAGTATACAAAGTGTCGTATCGTATGGCACCTGTAGAAATGAAAGAAATGATTTCTCAATTATAAGAGTTATTAGATAAGGTATACATTCGACCGAGCGTATCGCCGTGGGGAGCACCAGTTTTATTCGTAAAGAAGAAAGATGGGTCGCTAAGACTTTGTATCGACTATCGAGAGTTGAACAAGGTCACCATTAAGAACAAGTACCCGCTGCCCAGGATAGACGATTTGTTTGATCAGTTGAAGGGGGCAAAGTACTTTTCAAAGATTGACTTGAGGACCGGTTATCACCAGCTAAAAGTGAGGCCGAAATATATTCCAAAGACGGCATTCCGAACTCAGTATGGACACTTTGAGTTTTTGGTAATGTTATTTGGATTGACAAATGCGCCAGCAGTATTTATGGATTTGATGAACAGAGTATTCAAATAGTATTTGGATAAGTTTGTTGTCATATTCATAGATGACATCCTAGTGTATTCAGAGACGGAGGAAGAACACGCCAAGCATCTTCCAATAGTGTTGGCGGCATTAAGAAGGGAGAGGTTGTATGAAAAACTCTCCAAGTGTGAGTTTTGGTTGCAGAGAGTGCAGTTTTTAGGGCACGTTATCAACAAGAATGGTGTTTCGGTAGATCCAGCGAAGGTAGAAACGATTATCAATTGGGAGCAGCCGAAGACGCCGATAGAAATCCAGAGTTTCTTAGGATTTGCGGGATACTATCGAAGATTTATTCGGGATTTTTCAAAATTAGTCGTTGACCAATCTTACCAGAAAGACAGTTAAGTTCGTTTGGACGGAGAAGTGTGAGGAAAGCTTCCTAGAATTGAAGAAGAGGCTTAGTCAAGCACCTGTGTTGGCCTTACCAGACAACACGGGAGGGTTTATAGTGTATAGTGATGCGTCACACAAGGGTCTTGGCTGTGTACTAATGCAACACGGCAGGGTCATTGCGTACGCTTCATGTCAATTAAAAAATTATGAGAAGGGATATCCAACTCATGACCTGGAGTTAGCAGCAGTAGTTTTTCCTTGAAGATCTGGAGGCATTATTTGTATGGCGAGAAGTGCAAGATATATACGGATCACAAGAGTCTGAAGTATATCTTCACGCAGAGAGAGTTAAACATGAGGCAGCGCCGATGGTTAGAATTGATCAAAGATTATGATTGTGAAATTATGTACCATCTAGGTAAAGCAAATGTAGTGGCAGATGCTTTGAGTAGAAAAGGCAAAGAGAGGTTATTAAAGTTGACCATTCAAGAAGAATTGGTGAAAGATTTCGAACGACTAGATTTGGAAATTATGTATCCGATGGATACTGACGAGCAATTATTTACAGTGTCAGCGAGCTTGACTTTATTAATTAAGGTTAAAGAGGCACAAGAAAACGACGAAGATTGCATTAACATCAAGAAGCGATTGACTGAAGGTGATGAGTTAAAATTTATGATTGATAGCACTGGACTGCTAAGATTTGAAGGAAGAATTTGGGTACCATTAGTACCAGAACTGAGAGAAGAGATTTTGCAAGAAGCGCATAGTATGAGATACTCGATACACCCAGGAAGCACGAAGATGTACCAAGATTTTTGTCACCACTTCTGGTGGCCAAACATGAAGATAAAGGTTACATAATTCATAAGTAGATGCCTAACTTGTCAGAGAGTCAAGGCAGAACACCAATGACCAAGCGGATTATTACAACCATTGGAAATTCCAGAATGGAAATGGGAGCACATCACAATAAACTTTGTGGTGGGACTTCCGACAACGTAGAAAGGGCACGACGCCATATGGGTGATTGTAGATCGTCTTACTAAGTCAGCTCATTTTTTGCCGATTAAGATTAAGTATAGTTTGGACCAATTAGCTAAATTGTATGTCAAGGAAATTATCTCGAGACATGGGGTGCCAGTATCTATTGTATCAGATAGAGATCCGCGTTTCACATCAAACTTTTGGAAGAGTCTTCAAGAAAGAATGAGGACACAATTACAAATGAGTACCGTGTATCATCCGCAGACCGATGGGTAAAGCGAAAGAACAATTCAAACACTTGAAGACATGCTCCGAGCTTGTGTGATGGACTTCAAGGGTAGTTGGGAGGATCACCTTCCATTAGTAGAGTTTGCGTATAACAATAGTTATCACGCCAGTATTGGAATGCCACCGTACGAAGCACTGTATGGGAGGAAATGTAGAACGCCCTTATGCTGGGACGAAGTTGGAGAACGTCAACTGTTGGGACCAGGGTTGGTA